>PITA01002774.1:41972-152965 GCA_004023965.1 Spilogale gracilis | reverse complement strand
CCAACTTTTGTAGCAACATGGACTGGACTGGAAGAGATTATGCTGAGTGAAATAAGCCAAGAAGAGAAAGTCAAGTATCGCATGGTTTCACTTACTTGCAGTGCATGAGGGGTAACCTGGAGGACAGTGGGAGAAGGAAAGTAAATGGGAACTAGGGTAATCCAGGGAGAGAAACGAAACAACAGAGACTTTGGACACAGAAACAAACTGAGGGACTTGGAGGGAGGGGGATGGAGGGATGGGAGAGCCTGGTGGTGGGTACTAGGGACACCTAAACGTGGAGCACTGGGTGTGGGGAATGGGAAATGAATCTTGGAACACTGGAAAAAAAAATATTTAAGTAACAATTTTAAAAAAAAGTCATAAGCTAAAGTAAAGAATAAAGTATTAGCTAGTTAAATGTATGTTTATGCTAATTTTAAGTAAATAAAATTTTAAACAAAAAAAAATGGGGCTTAGTCAAGAAAAGGGCTTAGAGGAATCAAATTAAAGTTTGGTTTAAGAGAAAGTCTTGGTTAATATTGTGTGGCATTCAAAAGTGGTATTTGGGGGGAAAAAAACTGTTCCTCTACTTCCTACTCTGAGGAATAGTAACAAATAATATTAACTTTGACTTGGTTTTATTATCATTTATAATAGTTTGACATGTCAGAAAATACTGAAAGACTTAAATATGAGAAAACAGTGGGTACCCTATTTAGTTTACCCATCATTATAATCTCTACCTTGCATTGTCTTTAAGCTATTATACAATTCTGTAAATTGTAGAAAAGGGATAAAAAATGCAAATGATTCCTGTCCATGGAAATGCAAATAAATTTTGTTCTCTTGAATGCCACCAATGTTCTCCTGTGGTCAATTTGCATTTATTTGTAAATTCATTTCACAGTTCCTTACTACCTATATTTATGTGATCTTTTAAATGCTATGGTTTAAGGATTTAAAGGATCTCCTTTGCGCCAGAGTTAAATAATTGCTGGTAAGTGTTCATTTTATATCCCTATGAGTCATTATCTCCTCTTTATAAAAACATTTCCCTCTGATGGACATTTTTATTTAGTTCCAGTTTACTTAATCAATACTTAGATAACATTTACTAGGAACTGGATACTGTTCTAACACTTACAAATATTAACTCCTAGCATCCTAACAAATCTATGTAGTATACATTACTAATGATTCCCTCTACGTAGATAAGGGAGCTGAAGCATATAGAAAGGAGATGGTTTGACCAACTACACACAGCTGGTAAGTACAAACCTGGGACTCAGGTAAGCCCAACATGCTTTGCAAGCTCTCATTTACCTATTTTTATTTCAAAGAGTCCAATTCTGAATGAGGTGCCTGTTGTGTAAGCCCCTTCTCTCCCTTTATTGCAAAATATAGGAATTTCACCCCCACAAAAGCATTGTGCTAGAAAAAAAATATAATTGGTTTGTCAAAATGGTTACCATGTCTTGAAAATAATGCAAAGTTCTCAGTGGTTTCCTGCTACTATTTGACAATGTTTTGTGACATACAACACACCAGGGATCAGGGGACTACATAATAAAATCAAATCTGTTGATGTTAATCATGTATCTTTGTATTTCCTCTTTTTTGTTTACACAAGATTATCAAATTTGCAGATTTATTTATCCCAAGACATCCTCTACTTGCACTGGGACTCTGTGTACTATTTACATTTACTAGTTTATTCTAAATTCTCACATTTATGTTACCATTTCACCTCTTTTCTTAGGCATCAATAAACCCTTAAAGATATTGATTCCTTTTATGAGGTAGGAATATAATGCAATGCTATAGTAAAAACAGCAAAAACAAATTGAATCAAATGTTTATTAACTCACTGACATTAACACACATTAGGAGAAGCAAACTTTGTTCACTGAATCTTAATTAAGATTAACTGACCAACATTTATCCTATTTTAAAAGCATAACTTTTAAGACTATAATTGATAATATAACAGAATTTTCATAAAAGTCATAATTGTATTTTACATTTCAAATTTTTAAGACATGTCGAACAAAACTGTCTTATCACTTTCCCTTGGAACTGCCAAAGTACCTAAAGGCCACTTGATAAACAGCTAAGGGACCATTACTGGGTCCCCTGACCATGCCTAGAAAGCTAAGATGCTGGAGGTTACTAACATGAAGTGCCTAGGAATATTTCAAATTCTTATGTTCCCACATACTAACATCCTCTGTATTCTAGCATACATGGGCATGATACAGAAAAGCCACCAAGGGCACCAATGAGTTAACTGGCGGTCCCTCAATAAGCGGCCTACTGCCAGTACCTCTTTCATTCTGAAGATGCCAGAAAAGTTAGACCACACAACAAAATCAAAAAAGTGAAGATCAAGCAAATGTCTAAAGAAATTAATGTTTAAATTATCATTGTTTTGCTTTTGAAATTGCATTTTAATTTTTAATTAAATTTTAGCATTCAAAATTACATTTCATATTAAATGGGAGATTTCACATTAAAACCTAGATTTCCTACTTCTTTTGAAAAATCAGGAGATCTAGAAATACTGAGCCACATCCACACATGACAGGAGAGGTTACACACTTTGGATAGGCATCCTTCACTTTCCAATTTATAACAGAGTATATTTGTTTACATGTAAACCACACTAGCCTCACTCAGTTAAATTACCTGTCTGTCTCTCACAGTCATTTGGATGTTAGATTCAAAGGATTAATGACCACTGACTACAGATCCAAGGTATCTATTAGAAATTTATTAGAAATAGAACATAGTTACTGAAGTGGCATGAAAAAATATGAAGCAAGTTTCCACAAAAAAAAAAAAAAAGAACAAATGCTTACATGTCAAACAATAAAACTACAATCAAAACTTAGGGGAAAAAACATATTGGGATCTAGGCGGTGGTAAAAATTCAGTTGTTGGGGAAAGTGCGTAATCCGCCCCTCCCAAGCCACCAGAAACTTTGGTGGAGGTACCTGTGAATGTGAATGAAGGCCCCTCCGGACTTTCCCCACCTAGAATCCGAAAAGCCACATACCCTGTGGGTCAGGGCAATATGTCCTTTGTGTGCTTATTTAAGACGTTTCCTCCCGGTAATCATATCTCTGTATCTCTTATCTGTATTTCTTGATCCCTGTGCCTCAATGGTCTCAACTTCTGTGAGTTTAAGCAATCACTCTGTACCCTGCAGTAACAATACTAATCCTGTCTCTAGGGCGGGTGCAAAAGCAGTTAAAGATTTAACTGCACCACCCAACTTCCTCACCTTTGAATAATAAAAGACTGGGACCAATGGGACATCAACAAACATGATCTAAGCTGAGGTTTAACAAGTGCTTGCACATTGATATTTGCCTTCCCTAGCTATGCCAAGACCACCATGTAACAAAGTATAGGTGAGCCTATTGGAGAATAAGGGGCCACTCAGAACAGAGACAAGTCATCTCAGATGAGGTTCCCTAGAACAACCAGCCTGACAACTGCCAGCCAGATATATGTAACCATCCAAAACCATCTAGCCCCAGCCAAACTACCTGCTAACTATAGAAACTGGTTAATCAGAGACTGAAGAGCTATAATAAAAAGAATGTTGTTTTCAGCCACTAAATTTTGGAAGAGTTTGTTGCACGGCAAAGCTAACTGATATGGGAAGGAAGAGGAAGAGGAAGGGAAGCTAAAAGGGGCTTTGAAGAGGACTGAATGAAGTTCAAACAAAAATGAAGTTACAGACTCCCAGCTTAACAGCTCCTATGAATTACCTAGGAGAGAAGGTCTTCTAATCTAACATCTACAATATATAAAGGAACCATAAGATTTGAGAATGAATGGATATGCTGGAATAGAGATGAATGTGTATGGAGGAGAGGAGTGCGATGCTCAGCATCATATCTTTAAATAAGAACAAAAGATCAGGGGTGCCTGGGTGGCTAGGTCATTAAGCAACTGCCTTCAACTCAGGTCATGATCCCGGAGTCCCAGGATCAAGCCCTGCATCAGGCTCCCTGCTCGGCGGGGAGCTTACTTTTCCTCCTGCTTGTGTTCCCTCTCTGGCTGTGTTTCTCTCTGTCATATAAATAAATAAAATCTTTTTTAAAAATTGATCAATGTGTACATTGTAATTCTTCTCTCTTTCCTAAAATGGTATGTTCAAAATTTTACCCATCTACTTGTATGGTCTGTTTCTCTATAGTAACAGTGAATCATAATAACCAGTCTTTTGAGGTAACTTAAGGAAACTAAGACACAAAGAAATTAAGCAACTTGGGAAAATGTCTTAAAACTGACAGAGCTGAGATATGAACCCTGGAAATGTGATTCCAGAATCCATGTGTCCAATGATTGTGCAATATTACCTTATAGTAAGAATCAGCCTTACAAGGTTAAAAAAGTTAGTCTTAAGTTCTTAAAAATTATTTATTTATTTGAGAGAGAGAGAGCATGAGCAGGGAAGCAAGGGTGGGAGGTTCATGAGTGCAGAGGGAGAGGGAGAAGCAGACTTCCCACTGAGCCGGAAGCCCAACATAGGGCTTAATCCCAGGACCCTGAAGTCATGACCTGAACCAAAGGAAGCTGCTTAACTGACTGAGCCACACAGGTGCCCCCAGAAATCTTCTTAAGTTTAATGTAACTATCCATGAAGATGTATGGGGTGGGAGCTTACACATTAAAAATGTCTTTTATCCTAATGATATAATCTGCTAAAAATCAATTTTGTTAAAAATTATTATAACACTACATAGTAGGACTCTTAGTCTAAAATTTATGTAAGAATGATACAACCTAACACTTCAAGTAATCTTGTATAAAAATCAACTAGGTTCATATAGTCCAAAGAAAAGGAAAATCTAATTTCTGCTCTTTTAGTAAGTTTTATGAAATCTGAATTTATAAAGACATAAATAAATGCTGGTTTCAAATAATGAACATTAAAAAACTAGAAAATAAAAAAAAACAGCATATATAATTTGACTTCTTTTTCAATATTTAACTGTAGCATTTTTCAGTAGGTTAAGATACTTTAGTGGGTTGCAAAGTCAGTTTCATAGACTCTAACCAACTTTTTCACAAAATGATACAGAACAGAATTAAAATATTACAGTGCACACCATGTAGTAATGAAAAGTACAGTTCTATAAAATTTTGTTTCAGTTACATGTACATAGATACATACTTTTATGACTAGTATGTTTATAACTGTGGATCTCGGGTAAATTTATCTTTGAAATTTTGAAATCACTGTGTTTTGCATTTGTCTCTGACACAAAAATGTTTTAAAATGTCATTTTGGTATTTTGTTGTTCCACAAAAATGAACAAATTTTAAAGAGTAGGCTGCAAAATATTACACAGCGATCACTTCTGTAAGATTTCTGGGATGCAGAACTAACACCTAATTACTGACTAACTCATATCAAGATTTTACAGGGTGGGGGTGTCTGGGTAGCTCTGTCAGTTAAGTGTCTCACTCTTGATTTTAGCTCAGGTCATGATCTCAGAGTCAGGAGATCAAGCCCTGCCTTGGACTCAGCACTAGGCTTGGAGTCTACTTAACATTCTCTCACTCCCTCTCTTTCCCTCTCCCTCTGCCCAGCCTCCACCTCATTTATCTCTCTCTCTCAAAATAATAATAATAATAATAATAATAATAATAATAATAAAGATTTTACAGGGTCTAGCACAGAGACAGATATCTGATAAACACACAGAAAACACAGAATTCACTGACCAATTGATTACTGAGTATTTTTATGTTTAAGAGAACCTGTTTTATTCAACAGGGGCAAAATCCACATAGTAAAATACATGATAATGGACTACCGTATTACATACAAAACTACAACTCATTTGTACAACTTAAATTAAAAGTGAATATTTTCAGATGATATGACTTAACCTGGAGTAGATACCTAAATCTAAAGAAAACAGGGAAATGAAGAAATTACAAGGCCTAAATTAATAAAGAGAAAAAACAGAATTCCACAAAATTTTTGAGAGACCTTGGACTTCTATAAGATGAAGACACCAAAGTCTTGATGTCCAAAGTCTTCCCCAAACTTATAGAATTAGTTGATGGCAGTTCCAGTATTTCTTTCCCTCCATAATGATGATTCATATACTTTGGGTGTAATTATCTAATTATAGTTTAATTATCTAAAAGAACATCTCTTTCTATATGTGTTATAGCTATATATGTACCTGTACTATCCCATCTTCTATAAGTCAGTAAAGGATGGTAGTAGAAAAACAGGTTCTAGAAGCATTACACCTAAATTTGAATCCCAGATATGCCACTTATTAGCTATGTAGCATTGGTCAAATTTAACCTTTCTGGGCCTCAATCACCTTGCTTATAAAATGGGGCTAGTCCCTATCTTACTGGGTTGTCGTGAGGTTTAAGTGAATTAAGATCCAGGACAGCACATGGAACTGTGCCCTATTTGCAGTTAAAACACAATAAATGTTAGCTAAGAGGAGGAAGAGAATTACTACTAATTTGAAAGTCTGGGCAGGGGGCACCTGGGTGGCTCAGTTAGTTAAGCGACTGCCTTCAGCTCAGGTCATGATCCTGGAGACCCGGGATCGAGCCCCACATCAGGCTCCCTGCTTGGCGGGAAGTCTGCTTCTCCCTCGCTCACTCCCCGTGCTTGTGTTCCCTCTCTCGCTGTGTTTCTGTCAAATAAATAAAATCTTAAAAAAAGAAAGAAAGAAAGAAAGAAAAAAAGTCTGGGCAGAATCCCTTTTTTGTGCCATGTACACCATCCAGCACAATATTTACTTTTCAAAAATACTGACTGACTTTATTGACTCAAATACCCTGCCCCTGGCAGGAAAGCCAGAGTGACTCAACCCATGAGCTGGGAATAGAGAAGAAAGTTTCTCAAACTGAAGCACTAAAGGCACTAAAATTAGGTAAGTACATAGAGACATACAAAGGTATGCAGGAGTCAAGGAAATTATAAGGGAGAATTTCAAGAACACCAAGAATAGAAGCTAGCAGTCCCAGTGCCAATAAGAGAACAAAAAGGTGGGCCAGATGTCCAGAAGGAATCTGGATTAACTGGCCAGAATTGTCATACATGATAGCCTATAGCTTGGCTTTCTATTATGTTCAGCCTTGGCAGGGCACACAGGGATCCAGCCAAATCTAAAGGAGCAGAAGTTGAACTAACACACCTGCAGGGTGCTAATATCTGCAACAAACCTGAGTTCTTTGACGTAGGCTGTGTTAAGTTAAACATTAAAATACTCAAATCGTTTTCTTTAGTTCTAGTTTCTTTTTCCTAAATAGTATTTAATTTTCTCCCAGGATTCTTTGAATATTATGGTAATAATTACTTAATTAATATAATTACTAATCTTGGTTTATCTGTATTCATAAGCTCTCTCCATTTATTATCATTAGAATAATTTAGTTATTAACCACTGAACTGCACTCAGCACTGCACCAGATGTTATGCAATTTAAACAAGCAGCTGCTGCCCACCAAATACAAGTAAAAGAAAATCAATGGCCTATCTAATTAATAAGTAAAATTGGAAGGGAGCCTGAATAGAAACCTAGATCCCTGAGGAAGCTCTTAAAGTAATCTTGTCCTGAACTAAGACTGTAGCAATGGAAACAGGAAAGGGAAAATGCCAGCAAAACTATTCAGAAGGCATATTTAACAAAGTGTTAGGGTCTCAGTGCAGGAAGGAGGACTGGAAATTGCTGGGACTGACTTCCTGGTTTCTGATCTAGGGGGCTATGAGAGGCAATGCAGTGAGATCCAGGTGTTATATGTACACAGGTCTTGGTGTTCAAAAGAAAGGTTTTCAGGCTAGAAATGCAGATTTGGAGACATCGTCACATGGTAGGGGCCCTGGGTGAAATCATTATGGGTGTACATGTAAAAGAAAGCAGACCAAAGACAGGACCCTGGAGAACCCAGCCTTTATAGGTAAGGCTAAGAGAAATAACATGAAAAAGACTGAAAGAATACTAACTTAGACAGGAGATTTTATATATAAACCTGCTATATTGAGTTAAACATTAAAATAAATTGAATCAAAAAATTAAAGGTCCCTTATACTATTCTACCTTATCATCCTCCTTTTCCACAACTTACCCATCATCCTGCTCTCTTACCAAACCACTTTACCAAGCCACTTTCATGCTTCTATGTCTTTATAAATACTGGAATGTCATTCCCTTTCATCCTTTTGACAAAATCCTACTCATCTCTTCGCAGCTAGTACAAATGTCAGATGTTTTCTGAATCCTTCTCTACCCCGAATGACTGTCATTCAGTATATGATATAGTTACCAATTATTTTATAAATGATTCCCAGTCTCTGAAATGAGAACACCAAGGCTAGATTCATGTCTTTTGCATATTAAAGTCATTCCAGGTTCCTAGCACAATGACTAATACATTGTACATACTCAAACACTGACTAAAGGAAAAAAAAGAAGACTGGAAGGAGCACATCAGGCAAGGATAAAATAAGCTAATACAAAAGAAATTTTCAAAATCAAGGCTACTTACTTGAAATATATTAGTGAATAACAGCAAAGACTATGTCAAACGAAAGCAAATTTCTATGCTGGCACTTGGATATGGCATTTTAATTTTCTGCTTCACAAATCACTAATTTCCAAAACTTCTATTTTTAATTCTTCAGTCTTTAAGGGAATTTCATCAAGTGTTCTCCACAGAACAAGCAGAATCTCTGGGATTAAGGCTGAAGACATCATTTTAGCAAGCTTAAATGTGGTTCTTTTTTTATTTATGTGACAGAGAGAAAGCACAAGCAGGGAGAGCAGCAGAGGGAGAGTGAGAAGCTCCCCACCAAGCATGAAACATCAAGTGGGACTCCATCCCAGGACACTGGGATCATAATCTGAGCTGAAGGCAGATGTTTAACCAACTGAGCCACCCAGGTGCCCCTTCAAGTTGATTCCCAAGTACATTAAACTTGGATGGCCGTTGCTCTAAATTATTATTTTATACATAAAATCACAACATTTTATTTTTTTAAGACTTTTATTTAAATTCCAGTTAGGTAACATACAGCATAATACTACTTTCGGGTATACAATACAGTGATTAAACACCTGCATATAACACCCAGTGCTCATCACAAGTGTACTCCTTAATCCCCATCACCTTTTTAACCCATCCCCCTACCTACCTCCCCTCAGGTAATCATCATTTTTTTCTCTATACTTAAGAGTCTGTTTTGGTTTGCCTCTCTCTTTTGCCCTTTGCTCATTTGTTTTATTTCTTATATTTCACATATGAGTGAAATCATATGGTATTTGTTTTTCTCTGACTTACTTCACTTAGCATAATATTCTCTTAGCTCCATCTATGTCCTTGCAAATGACAAGATTTCATTCTTTTTTTATAGCTGAGTGATATTACAAAGCTGGAGTGATCAAAACAGTATGGTGCTGGCACAAAAGTGGACACAGAAATCAATGGAACAAAAGAGAAAACCCACAAATGAACCCACAACTAAGTTAATCTTTGACAAGGCAGGAAAGAATATCCAATGGGAAAAAGTCGCTTCAACAAATGGTGTTGGGGAACCTGGACAGCAACTTGCAAAAAGAATTAAACTGGACTACTTTTCCTATACCAAACGCAAAATCAATTAAAAAATGGATTAAAGAGCAAAGGGTGAGACCTGAAACCATAAAAATCCTAAAGTAGAACACGGGCAGTAACCTCTCTGACATCAGCTATAGCAACTTCCTTTTAGAATATGTCTCCTAAGGCAAGGGAAACAAAAGCAAAAATAAACTGTTGAGACTATTTCAAAATAAAAAGCTTCTGCACAGCAAATGAAACAACCAACAAAACTAAAAGCAAGGTATGGAATAAGAGAAGATATTTGCAAATGATATATCTGAAAAAGGGTAAATACACAAAATATATAAAGAACCTATAAAACTCAACATTCAAAAAACAAATAATCCAATTAAAAAGGGGCAGAAGACATGAACAGGCATTTTTCCAAAGAAGAAAGACAGACAACAGACACATGAAAAAATGCTCACCATCAGGGAACTACAACTCAAAACCACAATGAGGTATCACCTCACACCTGTCAGAATGGCCTAAAATCAACAACACAAGAAACAAAAAGGTGTTGGTGAAGATGTGGAGAATGGGAACCATCTTGCACTGTTGGTGGGACTGCAAACTGATGCAGCCGCTCTGGAAAACGGTGTGGAGGTTCCTCAAAAAGTTAAAAATAAAACTACTCTCTGATTCAGCAATTGTATTTCTAGCTATTTACTCAAAGAATACAAAAATACTAATTCAAAAGGATACATACACCCTAATGTTTAGAGCAGCATTATCTATAATAGCCAAATTATAGAAACAACCAAAGTGTTCATCAACTGATAAATGGATAAAGATGATGTGGTATACACTGATATAATTTTAATATAATATTGGAAGTCCAAAGACATTTGAAAATTATGCATACTATTCATAGAAAGTAAAAGCTATTAACTTACTCAGTGTGTTCCTGAGTTTCCCCATGTTGTCACAAACAGAAAGTATATATAACTTCTAGCTCTATTTAAGATGTTGATAATGATAAATTCCATAACAAAACTTTTATTGTTTAGGTCATAAACTTGCAGAATGTAAGAAAGATTATGAAATCTACAATTTGTTTGATCATTATTGTTTAGGTCATAAACTTGCAGAATGTAAGAAAGACTAGGAAATCTACAATTCTAAAATAGGGAAAACAACATGCTATAACTTTAGAGGAGCACCTTCTCAACCTTCTCCTTTAATGATTTTTATATAATTAAGATCAACGTTCAGTACTGATATATAAAATCATACACATTTGTGTAATCACCAATCTGTACTAGAATTATCAGCCCTGAAGGAAAAGAATATATATTCACACTTTGAAATTTTTTTTTATTTTTGGGGTTATCCTGACAAATACATTACAGATTACTTTTAAATCTTTTCATACATTTACATGACATTTTTAAAAAGTACTTCAAAAACTGACTCAAATAACTAATAAATTGAAATGGAAAGAATTTTTCAGCAGCAAGACTTTACATCAATTTCTTTCAGTAGAATCTTCTAATACATGCAATCAGTAGTGTGCCTATATGCAAAAATATCACAAAGTACATTTCAAAGGAAACACCAAAAAATGTAGCAACATTTTCCCACAAGAGTTTATAATGTTCATACTGTCAAGGTGTACATACGTACATAAATGATGAGCTGAAATAAATGATGTGATAGCTTTACAGTAACTGATGCATATCAAATACACAACTTCCCCTCTACTTAGTCATATTCTACTCATTTAAAATAATTGCCAAATGATAAAAGCCAGTCTATAAATAAGTCACAATAACTCAAGAAGTACCCTTACTGGTAGTAGGAACTAAAACAATAAAAAGAGGGGCACCTGGGTGGCTCAGTTGGTTAAGCATCCAACTCTTGATTTCAGCTCAGTCACAATCTCAAGGTCCTGAGATCAAGCCCCATGTCAGGCTCAGCACCAGGAGTACTGCCTGTGTAAGAGTCTCTCTCCCTCTGCCCCTCCCCCACTCCCCACGTGCACGGTCCATCTCTCTCAAAAACAACAAAAAACAGTTAAAGAAAAATATTTAGATTCTCCTGAGTGCAGGGATGATTATGCTTCCCCCCCCACTCTCCCACCTGGGTCTACAATACTCCTACTGCACACATGCCTTCTGGAACTCCTGATCTGAGATCAGACATCTCAACTATATCCTTAGCCTAGCTGCTAAATGAGAACTTGACTTTCTGGACTTCAGGGAAGCTTAGCGTACTTTAAGAATATCAACTCATTTCAAATGGACGTTATACTTGTGTGTGTGTGTGTGTGTGTGTGTGTGTGTGTGTGTGTGTGTAAGTCTAAGTGTTCCTCAAGGCTAAGGGGTACAGTAAATGCTCTGCACTTTCATTTATTTCTCTTCCTTCCTCCTCCAACTTCCCCTGAGGACTAGTTTCTCTTTTCCATTGAAGTCATCTTCCCAGTCAGTGCACACCTTCCTCCTCACTCAGTGCCCCCTTCCATTCCACTCCTGTTTCAACTTTCCCAGCAACAGTTCACCTGGCCTTTTGGTTCCTTGACCTTCTCACCTCTAACAGTCTTCTCTACCTCTTTTCCTCAGCCATTCTTACTATGTATACCACTTACAAAATCATAATCTCCAACATCTCAATTTCTGTTTACTGTCACCTAGTCTTCACCTCACTTAATTTTGTCTTACTGAGGTCTCAAATCATTCATCTCACTCTTTCTCAGCTCTGCATCACCACAAAATTTAGCAAAGCACTATCCATACTCACTTACTCCACATCTATACTTCGCATTCACGTTTCCATTGTCCATGGGCTTTTTAAATAAATTTTTAAATAAAAATTGAAAATAAAGCATAAAAGGTAATATATTAATATAAACTTTTGAAAGCACTTTTTAAAAATGTATACCTAAGTACACACCACCCAACTTAAGAATTAGAACACTATCAACATATTTGAAGCTCCTTCTGTGCCTCTCTCCTAAAACTTCCTTTGGAGTTTTAACAATATTCATGTATCCAGATATCTATGACACATTTTTTAAAATACTTTTATTTATTTATTTGACAGAGAGACACAGCAAGAGAGGGAACAACAAGCAGGGGGATTGGGAGAGGGAGAAGCAGGCTTCCTGAGAGCAGGGAACCTGATGTGGGGTTTGATCCCAGCACCCTGGGATCATGACCTGAGCCTGGGCAGTGCAATTAGTTAAGCATCCAACTCTTGTTTCAGCTCAGGTCATGATCTCCCTGTCATGGGATCAAGTCCTGCATTGGACTCTGCATTCAGCACAGTCTGCTTCAGATTCTCTCTCCCTCTCCCTCCTGCTCACACACACTCGTTCTCTCAAATAAATAAGATCTTTAAAAATAAAATAAAATGAAAATTCACTCTCCTGTTGAAACAATGGCTTTGTGACGGACATAGTACTAACTGTCGCCCAATATCTACTATCTAATTCTTCTGTTTAGTAATAACCCATATATATATATATATATATATATATATATATATATATATATATATATATATATATATAAGTTTTAATGGGGTACAAGCCCAACCAGCTAGGGATTATACTTTAAAACCTCCCATGCTACTAAGAATGACCATGCAACTAAGTGACAACTAGAAATGTAAGTGGGAGCTACACTTAAAAAGGAAGTTACTAGTCCTTCATTCCCAACAGACATGGATATGTATATGGTAAGTTGGCTTGAACCACAAAGATGGGGTAACACCTTATCAGATGGTGAAAGACCAAGACAGAAGGAACCAAGATCTTTGGACAACCTTGGGAAGGAACTCAGCTACCAATTCCAAACTGACTTGTTACATGAAAAACTCCCCTATTTTGTTTGAAGACCTATACTTGGGGTTCCTTTTGTTTTGGCAACTGAACCTAGTTTCCTACTGTACTTAGAATAAAGGGTATACTTCTTATCATAGCATGTACAGTTCTACACAATTCAACCCAGTCATCTTTGTCCTCCCAATAACTTTGTTCCCATCAAACTGAAACCCTGCCCTAGATGCTCTTCCCCTAGATTTTGATATGGCTGAACCTTTACTATGACTGAGTTATTAACTCAAATATCACCTCCTCAGAAAAACTTTCCTCATTATCCTACCTAAAGTGGTACCCTCACCTATTCAGCATCTTACCACTTTATTTCTTCACAGCATTTACTACAGTCTGAACTCGTCTGCTGATCTGTTTGTGTCTTCCAGGTAAAATGTAACTACTCTGAAAGCAGGAACTTCATTCATGACTATGTCTCAAATACCTAGTATAATGCCTGACAGAAGGTAAAATAAATAAGGCTGAATAAAAGTTCTTCAAAAGATAAAACTCTTAAACAGTGTCTGGTGCTTAGCAGATGCTCAATAAGTTTTTGACTAAAAAAAACTAATGATCATAAATATGGTTATAAAACAGTATAAGTTTCATGATTAACTCTTCAGATTAAAAAATGCTAAAATTAATTTGAAAATAAAATATAATGTGAAACATAAACTCATCAATAAAAAACAGGAGAGGAAGAACGATGGGAGAAGTAAAATGTTTCGTTTTATATTGGGGGAATTAAAAGAATCTGTTTATTCTTGATACCAGTAACTAGAAAAATAGAGACTCAAATACTCAAAATTTAAAAATAATTTTCAGAATTACAAATAAAGGTTAATTTCATATACACAAAAAAAGAGTCTGCATAACAATAAAGCATTAAAAACAAATGAAAAACATTTATAATTTA
Source organism: Spilogale gracilis (assembly GCA_004023965.1). Taxonomy (NCBI): domain Eukaryota; kingdom Metazoa; phylum Chordata; class Mammalia; order Carnivora; family Mephitidae; genus Spilogale; species Spilogale gracilis. The sequence goes on along the minus strand of PITA01002774.1, from coordinate 138,623 downwards.
TGAATACAAATTCCTTTGTAAAAGTCAAAGACTCAAACTGAGTGAAAATTCTATAAAGGAAAAATAATAAAAGAAAAGAGAGGGCAAAGATATAACAGAATGAAATGAAAACAAAAACAAAGCCAGAATGAAATTCAAGGAAAAAAAATGTTTTATTTTTAATGTAACCTACAAAATTGAACGACAGAGACATTGGGATCAGATGTGAGAACATACAAGCAAATAACTGGCAGACAATAATATTTATTGACATCTTCAATAGGTGATAAAATTGTGATTATGTCGTATTGAATTTCTGCTATATTTTAACATTAATAGTAGCCTATCACTGAGGTGCCTCAATGGCTTATTCAGTTAAGCCTCAGATTCTCGACTTTGACTCAGGTCACGATCTCAGGGTCATGAGATCAAGCCCCACATAGGGCTCACACTGGGCATGGAGCCTGCTTAAGATTCCCTCTTTCACTCTGCTACCCCACCTCACTCTCACATGCATGCTGGCTTTCTCTCTCTCCCTCAAAAAAGAAAAATAGTGTCCTAGCACTAATGCAACAGTTTTTGTTGTTCATGTAATTTGAATTTTTATCAAAGCATAATATACATGCAAAAAGTTCACAAATTTAAGTTACACAATCCTCTGAATCATTCCAAAGTTAGTATGCCCATATAACCACTACCCATGCCAAGAAACAGAACATCACTAACACCTAAACGTCCTCCTAGTACCACTTCTCAATTACTATCCCTCCCCTCATTGACAAAAGTAACCACTATCCTTAGGCCTAATCCTTAAATTGGTTTTATCTGCTTTTCAATTTTTCTATGCATGGAATTATGTACAATACATTCTCTTATGGCTGATATCTTTCAATGAACAATATTACTTGCATAATTTATTTTTGTTGCATGAAGCTCTAATTTGGGAATCTTCATTGCTCTACTCATTGCTACTTTATATTGGATTAACTATATCACAATTAATCCATTTTACTGATCCCATTCTTGTTTCCAGGTTTTGCCTAACAGAAATAATACTGCTTTGAATATGATTGTACTTTTAGTGTATATCTGCATGAATTCCTACTGAAATTACTAAGATATACAGGTATTTGTGTACCTATATATATAGATAGATAGATAGATATATCTGTATACATACAGCTTTAGTAGATGCTGCCAGAATTTTCAAGTGATTTTCAAATTACACGGCTAGCAACAGTGAATGCTACCACATTCTGCTCACAGTTGCTACTGTCAATCTTTTTAACTTAAGGCATTCTGGTAAGTGTTGTAATGGTATCTCATTATAGTTTCAAACAGCGCTTCCCTGAAGAAAAATAAATTGAGCTATTTTTCACATATTTATTAACCATATTCTCTTCTATGAATTGCCTGTTCATTTATCTTTCCCATTTTTCTGCTTTTTCCTATTGATTTATAGAAGTTCTTAGATAATATGGATAAAAATCCTTTGTTAGATACATGTACTACAAGTATCCTCTATTCTTTGGTTTACTTTTTCTTTTTTATTGGTATGTTTTGAGGAGAGAAAATATTGCCAATGGTCCAGCTTATCAATTCCTATTCTCTAGAGGCTTTATTTTACTTTTATTCTCTAGAGGCTTTATTTTACTTCACATTTAGATCTTCAGTCAAATGTGCATGGTGAGAAGTGGAAATCAATTTCATTTTTTTTTCCCATTTGGGTATCCAAATGACGATCAACATTAAAAGACCATTTTTAAGTGACAAAAAAAGATAAAAATTACAAACTTTTAAGTATCAAATAACATAGCACTGAAACATGTTAGAAATAAAAAAATGACAAACACACAACAGTAATGCAAAACTTTAATTCTTATAAGCATACAAAAGCCACATTACAGAAGGGATCTGAATACATGTAACAAAGATAATAAATAATACGTAGAACTGTGTATCCCACAGAGGACTCACCTTTCTCAGTGTCTGGGGAACATTTTAAATACTGATCTTACACTTATTGCACGAAAAAAAATCTTGAAAAATAGAAATTACATGTGCTTTCTTGCCTGATGATATAATAAAGGTAGAAGTTAACTGTATTTTACATATACACACACACATTTCATAATTTTAAAAATACCCTCCTACATAACTCTACGGTCAAGGAGGAAATCACAGCTGTATTTATGAAACACTTAGAAAGTAACAAAAACAATAAATATCAAACCATATGGGACTTGGTCAAAGCTATAATTAGAAGCAAATTCAGAGCAATACAAGCTTTCACCAAAAAAGAATAAAAATAAATGGGGATATTAAATCATTAGGAAGGAAAACCTAGAAGAGGCAATATAAGTAAAATTATGTATTTTTTCAATTAGAGAGCAGAAAAACAAGAACTCAAAATAACCTAGTCCTTCAAAAATACTAATAAAATACACATATGTCCAATCTAATTAAATATTTTAAGACAAAAGAAAATACAGGACATAAAACTGGTAATGATAAAAATGGAAGAGATCAAATGCTATAATGAAATTCTAATACATTTATAACTAGATGAAATTGACAGTTTTTAAGAAAAACAAATTATCATATTATCAAAAATCTGAAAAATCCTAACTATACAAGATATTGAAAAAGATATAAAATAAATACCACTATGAAAGGCTATTGTTAAAATCTATCATGTATTATCCATTTGCAATTTGCATAATATTGGAGAAACTTCTTCAATATGCTCCAGGACTCCTATTAAAAAGAGGTATCCATTTATTCAACAATTAATTCTTTTAGTCATTCAACAAATATTTATCTAATGAGGAACCTGGATGTACTGGACTCTGAATACTAGAGATAGAAACATGCTCAGGGTACCTGAGTGGCTCAGTTGGTTAAGCGACTGCTTTTGGCTCAGGTCATGATCCTTGAGTCCTGGGATTGAGTCTCATAGCAAGCTCCCTGTTCAGCAGGAGTCTGCTTCTTCCTCTGATCTTCTCCCTCTCATGCTCTCTCTCACTCTCTCTCTTTATTTATTTAGAAATAAATAAAATCTTTAAAAAATAAAAAAAAAAAGAAACATGCTCAAGCCAAGGGGGGAGGAGCAAGATGGCAGATGAGTAGGAGACCTAAATTTCATCTGGTCCCGGGAATTCACCTAGATACTTATATCAAACCACACTAAACACCTACAAACACCAGAGGAGATCAAAGAATAGCAATTCTATCAACAGAAAAGCAACCACTTTCTGGAAGACCCTGGAGCTACTTGTGGCAATGGAGAAGAAGGTCTGAACAAAGGAACTTGTGTAGTGAGGAGAAAAGAAACCTACAAAGAATCCTGATAGGATTTCAAAATTTTGTTTCGGAGTCACGTGTAAGGGCAGTGCAACCCTGCCCTCCTGCTGAGGTGGTCCCATAAGTTCTCTTTCTCCCCTGGACCTTCCCAATATCCCCCGGCCCCCCTGATTTCGTTGTTGCTCCCTTTTCGCTTAGTCTTCACAGAACTCTCACTATGATCCTCCTTCTGAGTCAAGTCAAATGATGACACTTCTACTCAGTCTTTTCCTTACTTCTCATCACCCTTAGAATAAAGGTTCACATTTTCAGAATGGCCTACAAAGACCATATGGTCTGGCTGCTGGCCACCTTGCCAACCTTCTTTTCTACCATTTTCCCTTCACCAGTGGTGCTCCAGCCACACTGGCTTCTCTGGGATCTCCCCAACACCACAAACACATTCCTGTTTGCGGGACTTTGTGCTTGCTGTTCTCTCTGCCTCATATGTTCTTCCTTTGTATCCCATTACAAAAGCCCCCCCTTGTCATTCACCACTTGTTAACCCTGCTTTAAGGTCCCTGATAGCACTCAATAATGCCTACCATTATATAGGGTTTTGTTTACAAACGATTTCTATACAAACAAGTAGGCAATATACTAGCTATGTAGTTAGTGCATGACTATCACGCCCACCACCAAATCTCTAGTGCCTAGAACAATGTCTTACACACAGTAGGCACCCAGTAAATATCTGTTAATGACAAATAAACTACTTAACTGGATTTCTATAACTCAAAACCAATACTTCTACATTTTGGATGGAGAAAGTAAGCAATTTGGTTAAGGTGAAATAGTAATTCAATAAGCATGAGACTTTAGCTACTTGGTTCAATATTGGGAGATTTATGTGCAATTTCCCTTTTAAGATGGAAGATGGTACAGTGTCACACGGATCTAGATTTAATATCATTTAACTGTATGAGTTTAGGCATCTCGATTTTCTTCATCAGAAAGATGTGCTTTACAATATCTACCTCACAGGGCTATTGTGAGGATTCAATTAAGTTCAATAATGTCTATAAAGCACCAGGCTCATTATAGACAAGAAATAACAGTTCTTTTATCGTCCCCTTTCCTTGGTTCCTCCACCAAGTATTTTTACATTGTTTAATGTTACAAAAGACAAAACATTTCGACAAGCAAAGTTCCATTACTTTTGATATTAACTACTTAATAAAAGCAGAAAATTGTTAAAGCATGAAAAAAAGAAAAAGAAACATGCATAAGCCAAATATGATTCCTGGCCTCTAGAAGTTATAGAACACAGACAAGAAAATAGGCAATGGCAATACTGATATACTCTATAACAATAGAAGTCAGAGGGAGGAAAAAAGAGAACTGACCCCTCGCCTAACCAATGAGAATAGGAAGATGAGGGTAGAAAACTGGTACATGGGAAACACCTACTCTTTGCTCTGTCAAATGTCACAAAAGATATTTCATTCATTCCTCTGAAGAACTCTAGAGAGATAACTTGCCCTATGCACAGGTTGATAAAAAGAAGTGTAAGAATTCACACCCAAATTTTTTGGCTCCAAAGCTCTTGGATTTTTCCCTAATGCCAATAAAGAAGAGGAAGAAGTCTGTCTACAACACACACACACACACACACACACATTCCACTGAGTAATAAAAAAAGAGAACAGCAAACAACACATGCTAAGACAGAAAGACCAGCAGACTCAAAAAAACAAAAACAAAAAACAAAACAAAAAAGAACAGACTTTTAAACAATTAATGCATTTTGGAAAGCTATCACTAGAGGGCAGCATTGCAAAGACTATGAATACCTTCAACACGGAAAAAAAGGATTTGGGTACAACTATAACACATTTCAACGTTTAAGCTCATTTTTAAGTACTAAAAAGAAAATGTTTTCCTGTGGTTGTATAAATTTTAGTATGTTTAAAGCACGCATAAAACATGAAAAGAAATCCATATTTTTCTTTTTTAACGTGAGGACATGTAGAAAATATTTCCTTGGGGTTCCACACAACAGATTAAAGTAAAATCAGTGAAAATAGACGAATAATCCTACACATATAAAAACTTATTTTCTAAATTAGCTTTATTATAGTTTTCTAGCTTAAAAATAATCACATATAACTTTATATGCTTATGACTTTGCTAGTGTATTTATATTAATAGAATCAACTTATCCCATATAGAACTATTTTCAGATAGGCAGCCTGGAAATAGATCTTTCAGTAAGAAACTTATGCTTTGAGAAAGGACCTTTAACAATGGCAAAAGGAGACAAAGATTCTTCTGAAAGAAAATCATCATCTGTACTTTTTTTACGTCCCAGTCACTCCATAATCCAGTTTTCCAGGTCCTGCCCCAACTGAAATTGCTCTGGACAAATGTCAGTGGTTCCTCTGTACCAAATCTGAAAAAAATTACATCCTTTGTTTCGGTACCTCTCTATAGCAACTGACACAAATTAAATAATCTTCCTTACTGGAACACTGATACCTTGTCTCCAACATATCCAAACCATCACTCTCTTTTACCATTAATAGGACTGTTGGTCCTCTCACCGGCCACTGGTAAAAGTACAGAACTCCTTAAGAGCTCTGTATCAAGTCTCTTCTCTTCTCTCATCATAACTTTTTTCTTTAGAGAATCTTCTCTCCACTGTAGAAAGGACTTTCTAAATTTCATTCTCCAGCTCAGTTCTGTCAACTGTATGGTAGCCATCTCTACTTAGATATTCTACAAGCATCTCAAACCCAACACTTCCAAGCCTAACTCCTCACTTTTCACCAAAAGTGTGTGATTTCTCTTATAAGCCCCCTTGCCCTTTAGCGGGTAAGACAACCATCCAGTTACTCAAGAAATTCTACTTTCCAAATAATTTTTATTTGTCACATTGCCAACTACCTTGGATTCAACCAGACATTACAAATTTGTGTTTTAGTTGGTAACACATGATATTTAAAATTCTGAATATGGATTCCTTGTGGGAAAGAGGGGAATACAGGCTGTATTTCCTTTCACCACAGAAACTGTGGTTCTTAAATCTTTACCCCACTGCCACTTCTCACAGTTATCTTACCTGCCTTACCCCTAAAGGAGTTTTGGGCTTAATTACTTGGACTTAGATCACTACTTTAGACTATCTGAAATTCAAGTCCCACATTTTACCTCTCTCCAATTCATCCATCACACTGATATTAGATTATCTCTAAGATCAAAAGTACAAAACTAACCACTTCAAGTGTCTGTCCCCTCATTATCCATAGGTTAAGGGGCCACACATGGCCAAGACTTCTTACGTCAGACTCCTGCTTGAACGCTGCAGCCTCCTGTAAGCAAGATTTTCTTAAAATGAAAACATGGGGGCAACTGGGTGGCTCAGTTGGTTAAGCAACTGCCTTCAGCTCAGGTCATGATCCTGGAGTCCCTGGATGGAGCCCTGCATCAGGCTCCCTGCTCAGCGGGAAGCCTGCTTCTCCCTCTCTCACTCCCCCTGTTTGTGTTCCCTCTCTGGCTGTGTTTCTGTCAAGCAAAAAAAATAAAATCTTTAAAAACAATGAAAATATGACATCATTCCTGTAAGCCTCACAGAATAAAGACAAAACTCCTGAATAGTCTATAATCTTGCTGTTCAAAGTGTGGTTAGTGGACCAGCAAAATCAGTATCACCTGGGAGCACCACCTCACCTATTAGACATAGAGTCCTACCCCTGACTTACTGAATCGGAATTTTTTTTTAATTCCTAGATAATTAACATAGTATCCTATTAGTTTCAGGTGTACAATATGGTGATTCAACAATTGTATACATTACTCAGAGCTCATCATGATTAGTGTACTCTTCACCTATTTCACCCACTCCCTGACCCATCTGCCTCTGGTAACCACCAGTTTGCAGAATCTCTATTTTAATAGGGAATTCACATGCATATCAATTTGCCTATCATAATATGGCACTGGTCATTAGGTGGTCTCTGACTCCTTCTGCCTCCACCTGCCACTTGCCCATAGAGAGCTCACAACCCTTAGAAAAGGCTAACAGGGTTCTAGAACTCCATAGGTCTTTAAATCCTGCATCTGTTTTTTCTTGGCATCCTTTTTGTTTTTTTCCCCTACTTCCTGGTGTTCATCCACCCACTCATAAATTGATTCTCTTCTTTTAGGTCTTAACTTTGTTGTCATCTCTTTTATAAAGTCATCCCAACCATATTCCCTTCTCCTTAGTCCCTATGGCCTCATCAAGGACTACACTTCATTTCACAATTTTAAAAAACCTAGATGTCAGAATTTTTATCTCATTCAACTTTGTATTCCAAGTACTAGAAGCAAAGCCAGAGGGCTGAAAAACTGTGAGTTGAATTAAACTGTAAATGAGGGTCAACACTCCTAATGGAATAGATTGGTATTTTCTAAGCAAGGTCAGTTTCTGCATGAAGGCAATAAACATATTTTTTTTTCTTTACTGTTATAATGAACAGAAGTAAACAAATGAAAGCTAAACTTTGATATCCTATTTCAAGAAACAATCTGTTGGTGACTCTGACAATTTTATTTAAAGAAAAATTAATAATTTAACTAGAAAACACTACTAAATGGAAGAGTCACCCTGAGCTATTTCTAGAAATATGAAAATTCATCATACAAAGGAATCATTTGACAGGATAAGATTATTTGTACAAGTTTCAAGGTAGAAGTAAATTGCTACTTTGGATAATAATTGTGAATGCCTGATTATATATGCAGTTGTGGGGGTGGGAGTGAAAGAAGGTGTTTAGAAGCTTTACCACTACAAGTGGTCTAACTTTCACAAAGTGGATCTGCACAACGACCAGGCAGTAATTTAGAAACCATAGTTATCTGTAAGGGTGAGAAAGTAGTAGGAGTGCTATACTGAAGTGATTATTTTGTTCAGGGAAAAGAGAAGTCAAGGTTATATATTCTCCACTTGCAAAATAATGAAAAGAAGGAAGAGTGTTTGACTGTTCTTGGAAAATTGATTTGTAGATAACAGTTTCACTAAATCCCTTATTCTGATTTTAAGGTAAAATATGCCTGAATGGAAGAGTGAAAGAATTTACCTTAAGATTTATGACATTTTGTCTGCTTATTTTTTAACAGCTACACTGAGATATATAATTTACATATCAATTTCACTTGCTTATGTTATTAAATGAGTACCAAAGTGAATGTTGAATAAATCATGATACTAAAAATTACCAATTTTAACAGGAAAAACATCTACAACCAGTACTTAACAAATGACTTTTCAAGTTTTTCAATGATCAAATCCCAGAGACTAATTCAATCCAAATGGCATCTAATACCCAGCCTAAATATAGAATCAACAATTGAGTATGACATCCAAATGACAATTTGGTACATCAGCTAATTCCAATTTTAACTCACTACTAAAGAAAATGTATGTCTTTTACACACAGAAGGGAAGAGATGTTTCTTATTTCTTTTCAGTGATTCACCTTTTCTTTTTTGGATCTCCTCAGCTCATCAATTGTTCATTAAACCAAGTCATTTCATAACTAGGAAGTACCCACAAGCCACCTGTGCACTGACTAAGGAAAGGGAACCAAAATGGAAGTTTACTGAGGGAAAGAAACAAAGAAAAAAAAGAAAAAACTCACATAAACGCTTAATATAAGAAGAGACTGTCAGGGTCAGGAGAGGTGTGGTACAGAATTTCTTTCTACTCAACTACAGTGGAAATGGAACTTGAAAACTGAAGACATCTCCACCATAACAATTATATCCCATACCCAAGGCTTCATCCATTTTCAGATTTTAATTTTTATTTCAAATTAATCATCTCAATACTTATTACACACTTGCTAACTGCCAGGCACCATGCTAAATGAAATAAAAAACAGTGCTTAAAAAAGTTCCTTAGGAACCATAGAGAATAATTTTTCAATATATATCTCATATACTTTCTAACCTCTTCTTAGGACCTACCAGGATTCTTTCTGCCAATATTTCATGAGGACATACAAATACCAGGTTGGGGATGCCTGGATGGCTCAACTAGTTAAGTGGCTTCCTTCAGTTCAGGTCATGACCCCAGAGTCCTGGGATCAAGTCCCATATCAGGCTCCTTGCTCAACATGGAACCCACATCTCTCTCTCTCTGCCTGCTCTGCCTGTTGCTCCCCTCACTTGTGTGTTCCCCTTCTGACAAATAAATAAAATCTTAAAAAAAAAATACCAGGTTACAAACATTTTGTAGAAACCCAAGATAGAGAATAATTTTTCAATATATATTGTACACATTCCAATCCTTCAGCCTACAAGGATTCATTCATTGCACGAAGACATGCAAAATGCCAGGTATAATACAAAGCACAGGGAACATAATAAAAAATAAGGCAGCTCATCTACAGTAGATAAGCTTTCAACATAGTGAGAGAGACAGAAAAGTAAGTAGCCAATTACAATAAAGCCCAAGAAGTGCTTTGGATAATCCTATACACAGAGTAAGGACAGTGGAGAGCAATAAGGCTGGAGAAGTAATTATAACAGCAGGTAACATGATATGCCAGGTGAAGTCTAAGCACTTTCACATGTGTAAAATCCTCACAAGGATCCTGCAATGGAGGTGATAATGATCATGCTCCTTTTACAAGCTGAGGAATCTAAGAAAGTTGAAGTTTCCTAGAAGTTACACAGTCCTAAGGGTGGAGCAGGAATGTGAACCAAGGTTATGAGCTTCCAAAAATCTTGCAGGATCATAAAGAGACACTTTGTATGAGCTTAGTCCTATTCAAAGAAGTACTTTTAAAAGGTAGTAGGCAAAATAGTGATTTGATCGGATTTACCTTTAAAAAAATTGTTGAGAATGGTATGATAGTATGCGGCGAGACTTTAAAGGTAGGTAGACAAGTTATGAGGCTGCCATTATAATCCAAATAAAAAGCGTTCAGAGCCTGAACTCAGGTTAGAGGCAAAGAGGATAGAAGCACCAAAAAAACAAGACATTTTAAAAAATAAACCTTAATAATTTAGGGCCTGCTAGAAGTAGGTGTTATTGGAGAATAGTAAATGATAATTTGAGATAACTGGACAGATGGAAGGGTCATTCTCCAAAACAAGGGTAAAATGTGAATAGGCTCAAAAGAAGATAAGCAGTTTAGTTTTAGCCAAGTTTATTTGAAACAAAAGTATATTAATTTTATAATTATATTGATAACCTTATGGCCATATGTTGAGGTCTCACCCATGAAATAATTTGGGGTATTTTCAGAGCCACCTATAAACAAAGTTAACTATTTGTGAAAGTCTACTGGTTGAATTTGAAATTTGTCGCATTTTTCCTAAATTTCTGTATATCTTATGTATTTTCACATCTCACTGTATAATACTGGTAATGTCAACCATCTAATAAAATCATCTCAATTTTCTCTCAGTTAAAAGAAATACTACTATTCATAAAACTGGCAACTCCATTGCACCTAGCATAGACAAGTGATTTACAAAGTGTTTTCAGCCTTTAAAAACATAGTTGTAGACCCTCTAATCTTTTCTGATCAATGAATAAAATAACAATTTGTTTGTATAATCAACAGGGTTTTTTTTTAACTTTTTTAAAAGATTTTATTTATTTGACAGAGAGAGAGAGAGAGATCACAAACAAGCAGAGAGGTAGTCAGAGATCACCCCACCGAGCAGAGAGCCTGACACAGGCCAGGACACTGAGATCATGACCTGAGCCTAAGGCAGAGGCTTTAACCCACTGAGCCACCCAGGTGCCCAATGTAATCGACAGATTTCAAAGTGTTTCTATCTGCTGTCTCTTCCAATCTCTACAGTAATACTATGAGTTATAATGAAAGCCAAGTAAAAGATAAGTCTTTTGAAACATATATAAATGGCAAAAATAGAACTACAAATCATAAATCAGTTCATGCTACACATAACAGATAAGTCTTCTGAAACATATAAATGGCAAAAACAGAATTACAACTCATAAATCAGTTCATGCTACACATAAACATGTTATGGGCTTGATTATAATATGAAACTGAAATTTAGAAAATATCATACAATCTTTTGATAATTGAGTGGAAATGAGAAAAATACAGTAATATAATTTAAGTTGATAACCAAGTAAAAAATAATGACAGAAATATGTAATTATTCAAGCTGAGGCCAAGAGAATTGGTAGCTACAAAAACAAAAAAGAAACAGAACCCATGCCTGTGAAAACTGGGTTCAGTGACTTGACATAACGAGAAGTTTAATAGTAAAAATTCATTCTCAACTCTATAGACATGTTTTTATTCACCAGTAAGCTGGCTAATTTTTTAAAATTCACACATACAGTTCCATGGCACAATATAAAATAAATTTGTATTAATCTATATTAGGGTAGCTAACTACTTCCTGATAACTTCCATATCTGTTAACTGCCACTTTGCTGTATTTTAAATTGTTACACTCTAAAGCTTATAAAAATCATGGTGTTAACTATGCAAGTCTAAAACAGCCATAGATATTAGCTACTGTAATAACTTTCCTTACATAAGAGTAATCAGGTCTTAAAGAAAAATATTCTAATATTCTAGCTAAGCAAAGTAATGTCCAACTTCACATACACATGTATCACTATATTACCTCTGTTGTCCCCCCAAAAATAAAATTACTCATTTTTGTTGGTAAATGAAATATTACATTTCCAATCACTTCTCCATTATACAGGGATTCTTTATTATGTAATCCTATTTCCAGGAGAGCCCTTAGTATGTATAAGTCCAGCTGGGTAATCACAGGCCCAGAAAAGTTTTGATCTGAGCAAGGTTCACAAAACCCAGTTCTAGTTAGTGTATTTTCCAGCACAGTATTCAAAAAATTCACCTTTTCCTCTTTATACTGCTGGATGCTCCTCTTTTGCCTGCTCCTTTCTGAGAAGGGGTAGAGAGAAGGTATATAAATAAATTCAATTAAAGTTCTCAAATGCTGAGGCTGAGGAAAGGTTCAACTGACACTAGTGTCTATAAGAATTTTGACTACATTTCAAATGTTCATACCAATGCCCACTCTTATCTCTTACAGGTAAACACAGCTTCTATCTTGGTGTTCCCAAGTATCACAATCAATACTGCATCCTCCTTAATTCACTGCACAGTAATAGCAAAGAATGTGTATCGCTGACCACTGTAAGCATTATTTCTAATCATTATTCTATCAAATGATAACATACAAAACTACATTTAAATACTTTTCCCATAATTCTTAAATTATTCCTCAGAAATTATAAAACCAATGTGATAATACAAAAATATAAAAGGAAATGATCCTCCCCATTCTTTCTTTATCCTCCATCCCATGTATCAATATAATTATACCTTTCTCTACTTCTAATATATGCAGCATGAATCCAGCAATTATACTACTGGGTTTTAACTCAAAGATACAGAAGTAGTGAAAAGAAGGGCCATATGCACCCCAATGTTCATAGCAGCTACGTTCATAATAGCCAAACCGTGGAAAGAGCCAAGATGCCCTTCAACAAATGAATGGAAAAAGATGTGGTCCATATACACAGTGCAGTATTACTCAGCCATCAGAAAGGATGAATACCCAACTTTCACATCAACATGGATGAGACTGAAGGAGATTATGCTAAGTGAAATAAGCAGAGAAAGTCAATTATCATATGGTTTCACTTATTTGTGGAACATAAGGGATAGCACAGAGGACATTAGAAGGAAGGAAAAAATGAAGGGGAGGGGAATTAGTGCAAAATAAACCATGAGAGACTATGGACTCCAAGAAATAGAGGATTTTAGAAGGGAGGACGGTAGGACGAAGGGTTAGCCCAGTGATGGGTATTAAGGAGGGCATGGATTGCTGGGGGCTTGGGTGTTAATATGCAGACAATGAATCATGGAACACTACCTCAAAAACTAATGAGGTACTGTATGATGTCTAACATACATAATAAAAATTAAAAAAAATAACACAGCATGTTTTATTTTTTAAAGATTTTTTTTTTTTGAGAGAGAATTTTATTTTATTTTTTTATTTTTTTTTTAATATTTTATTTATTTGACAGAGAGAAACACAGCCAGAGAGGGAACACAAGCAGGGGGAGTGAGAGAGGGAGAAGCAGGCTTCCTGCCGAGCAGGGAGCCCAATGTGGGACTCGATCCCGGGTCTCCGGGATCATGACCCGAGCCGAAAGCAATTGCTTAACCAACTGAGCCACCCAGGCGCCCCAAAGATTTTTAAAACAGAATACTGAACTACTAGTTTTCCTTACTTATTAAAATATCAGACATTCCTTAAAATGAAGAGAGAAAACCTGTTTTTAAGAGCTCCACAGCGTTCCACTGTAACAATTCTCCCTCTTGATGTGCATTAATTATCCCCAGCTTTGTGTCATGACAAGAAATGCAGTAATAAACATGTACAATTTACTATGTCAGACTGAAACAAAGGGATACCCTTATAAATACACGCATTTACTCTGAATTAATAAAAGGCATTCATAAGAGAACCCAGCATATGAGAGGGACTTTAAATCAAGAAATCTCCTGGAGATAGACTGAAGAGAACATATTCTTGGCAACTGAGATATTTATGTTCAAAATGGTTCATAATCTGTTCTAAAAGTCCTTAAAATAAGGAAAGACTGAAGGATCAGAAACAAAGTTCGTAATTTAAATCACTGGTCTGGAGATCCAAAACAGCCAATTTTAAGATCAAAAACAGTCCTCCTCTTGAAAACTGTCATTCAGGATCAGATTTTACAACAAAACGAAGCGCAATATTTAGTATAAAATACAGGATCAGTATCCATATTACAATATATTTACTATTTTAAATTTTTTATTTTGACAGATACAGTAAAATTTATGTTAAAATCTCAAGGAAAACAGAAAATTATGATGACACACCATAAATAGCATAATTATTAAGTATTTTAAAAGTTTCAGTTTCATCAAGCAGTCTATGAATATCAAACTGGAGAACACAGGCCACAATATGATTTGGAATCATCATACTTCATCTTGAAAAAAATAATAGTTGTTGATTAAAAATACCCTACAATGGCTGGTTTCAAGCACTACAGAATCTTATTATACAAGAGAGGTATCCTACAAAGCTCTAATGATAAATAAATGAACTATACTTTTTAGGTTTTGGCAGACACTATATATTTTTATTAATCCTTGGAAGCATTGCTAACAGAAGCAAAACTGTCATCTTTCACAGAGAACAAAGGGGTGGTTCTGAATGTGAGAAGAGTTTACAAGACTGTACACAGCAATGACAAAAAGTCCTGGGACTAAAGCACCAACTGTCTTTCCACGTTAGTAGATGGCCAGCATTTTTCATCAAGACCCACAAAATTCAGTCCTTTCTGAACTTTCTCCCTTCTCAGCTCTCCATGTTCACTCTATGAAGTCCTGTTGTCATTACACAACAAAAATATACATTTCTATCACCCTTTATGTCTGTTTGCCTTCTCTCAACAGTATTTCTTTTTCCTTCTTCAAAACATTCTTTTCAAAGGAGTCTTCAGTGAGTCTTTCTTGATTCAAATAGACTGGCAGACAAGATGGCATATAAGAGCTCCTTTCCTAGTGCCCAAGCTAGAAAAAATAAAAATAAAAAAGAGAAAATAATACAAAATTCTTAAGAGCAACATTTCTTATTTTCATTGAAACAAAAAAGAAAGAAAGAAAAAAAAAACTGTAACAATATGCTCTCGTTTTACTTACTTTATCTAGGCCAATTTTTTTGACAGACCTTTGCTCATATCTACTTACTTGTTATAGGTGTATGTTCCAACTGCTCTGTTTTCAAAAACAACTTCCCCCCACATACTCATGCACACTTCTTACATTATCATTTTAAAAAGCAACAGAATTATAAATTATCACTATAACTGAAGATACCATTTCTAAAACTTCAATAATATCTAGAAAATCTCTGTGACATTCCCTAACATATGATTTAAAGAAAGACATCTTTTTGCAATATTTTTAAGCTACACTGGAACTCGAGCTATCTTGGAAGCTATTCACTGAGCTCTTGGCACTAAAGTCTTTGTTATTCTAGAGAAAAACCCAGCATTTGAAGACTTAAGAAGCTCCAGTTAATTAACTATTTAAGACCACAGCAGTGTTAAACATCTTTATGCCATAATAGAAATCAGTGTCAAAGAGTTAAATAATCAATGAACATAAATGAATAAAAAAATCACTGAAAATTACAAATAAAAATGTTAAGCATATATCCAAAATATTTAAGACTCAATACAGTTCACAGATCTCAACACTTTCCATCAGTTTCTAAAAGGTGCTGTTAGCTAATACTATCATGTCAGCATGCTGTGTACCTAAATGTTCCTAGTGAATCTTATTACCATAGAAGTCTGTGATTCAAGAACTCTTAACACAATTTCCTTTGTTGTGAAGATGACAACAAAAGCTGTGCAAGAATGGAAAAAGAAGGGACAGAAAGACGCTGATATTCTTTCCTAATTCTATCACCCTTTACAAAAAAGACTGCTCAACTCCAACCCTCCCATCTCCCACCTCCCTTTTAATTAGTCCCCACTCCATCCAGAAAAAGAATTGTTTTACCCAATAAAAACACAGCAACCAAGTAACATATATAAGAAGAATACCTGTAAGATTTTTCTTCCCATAACTTGTTCCAGGCAAGGATCCTCAGGCACTCTCTCCCATGTCATCCTCCACCACTTCTTCAACCATTAGAGATGCATCCTGAATGATGGTGGAGGGTTCAGAAGTTTATAGTAGATGTGGCATATTGAGATCAAGGATCATATCCATCTTCTCACAAAAAAAGATGGAGCCTTTCACGTGGTCCAGAACACAATTCACAGCTCTGCGATTATACTCACATGTTACAATTCTGGTACTGAGCAATTGCTACTCTCAACTCAAAAAACTCCACCAGGATATACCTCAAAATCATGAATAATTCATTCTCCTGATTTTTCCCTTAGTGTCCATTATTTATATCCTGACTCACTTTACAAAAGATGTTGGGTTCAGGGCAGAGCATTTGACTGCAAAAGATGTTGGGTTGATACTATCCTTTATTAATAAACAATACCCAGAAGATGTCCTTATTTTAAGGTATTCTCAACATATATACCATCTCTCATGAAATCCATATGCAATGATGGAATAAGCCACTCCCACCCTGATACTCTGGGTAAAAAGGAAGGTTCAGAGAAGTGTGAAAATACACTTCTAAACTGTGGAAATAGTGAGGGAAGGAGATGGTTGCTATGAAAAAAAAATAACGTATGTTATAAAGAACTATGGACCTGAGACTATGTGTAAATTAGAGTGATTTAGGTAACCACTGCTACCCTCATATTGCTCTCCCTTCTTTTCCAACATAATTTTTAGTGCTTTATTTTTTAAGTAAAAATATGTTCCTTACAAAACATCATTTTAAGAAAAATGAAAAGTATTCTATCATTGCTCCATTATTTTCTCAAAAGGAAACCATTATTTTATGTCCTTTCATCTTTCTTGCATGTATTTGAACATGTATGATTTTTGACAAGTATCATACTATCCATACTGTTCTCAAATTTCTCTTCACTTGACATATCTTGACCATCAGTCTTTTCATATCAGTGTATATATTAACCTCACCCATCTTTTGTAATATTCATCTAACACCCCCTGGCATCCATATATTGTGCCTTAATTATTTTTTTTTAATCATTCTCTCCCCTCCTCTTATCTCCTCTGGAAGTCTAAATACCTAGTTTTATGTACCGGGTAACTTAATATTCAATCTCCATCTTTTTTCAGTATTTTCATTCTCCATCTTTTTACCTTTAGGTTCTAGGATGTTTCCCCAACTTTACTTCTAAATCATTAATTCAGCTTTCAGCCCTTCCTCTGAATTTAACAATCATATTTTTTTTTTGTGCCTGAGAACTCTGCAGATTGTTTCTTTCAGAACAGCTTCATTTATTTTTTCAGCTATTTTAGCCTTTTAAATCTTTCTGCAGATAGGAACTACATTTAAGTCCCATCCACTTCTTGAATCATTTCCATTCTTCAGAGGTCAGTTTTTCTCTTGGTTCATCTTCTATTTGTACTGTTGGTTTTCTGGTGACCGTTGGTATTCCAAATTTATGAATGGTGTTCCAGAGCTATCTATCTGGCCTGGATTTCTCCTGTCGATCTATAGGTCTATCCCTTACCTACTCACCTAAGGCATCTTCGCTGAATGACAAACTGATTTCAAGCTGCATGTGACTGGGCAGAGGATATCAAGAAGCACATTTTAATTTAGATTGTGTGACCATAAAGCAGGTTGTGGGCTAACTCCCCCAAGACCACCAACTTAAAAGGACGATTTTACTTTTAGGTTAGAATGTTTTCATGCATTTCACATGTGTGGAACCATTGTGTCTTTTCCTTTCCTCTACTCTGTGTTCTTGGTAGAGTATGCAGGCTCTGCTACTCTCTCCAACCACAACACACATATCAGAAGCCTTCTCCAGAATCATGATCGGCAAAACAGAAGCCATGACTCCATCCTAGAGATAAATACCCCTGCTAACAATCATCCTGTAACAAATGAGGAAGGGTAAAACATAGATGGTAGAGTTTTTAAATCAGTTACTCTGATGATTACCCCACAGACCACCCCAATTCTTTGAAACTGTTAACACAAACATAGTTTCTTGAGGTCCACAGAGGAGAAACTTCTCAATTTCAGTTGTGTTTTTCTCTGCTCTTGTTTCTCTGTCCCTCTTATTCCATCTGATTTCTATTTTTAGGGAAACTCCCAAATCCGCTACAGGAATGTCACCCTTTCTTGCGCCCAATGCTGTTACAGGCTTAATTTAATATATTTTCAACCAGTTCAAACAGATATGGAGAAGGTTGGGAGAAGTGATCACTTGCCATCTGCTAACAAGTCTCCTCAAATTTTCGACATTATTTACACCTATAATTCTTCATAGATATCAAGTGAAAAGTATCTCCTCCTGCAATTCTATGAACAGAAATTCTTTCTATAGAATATTTCCCCCCTTCAAACCACACCCATCTACTAGAGCACAGGTTTTACTATCAAATCATCTAGAATTGTATTCCCTAGTAGTAATTATTTTCCGTATCTTGTTTTATTTAGAACATTTTCTTTCAAGTTATATACTTCAAAGTACAACATTAACATTTTTTTAGATTTAACCATGTTTCACTGATTGGGTTCTGGCTTGTTGATAGCTTCTGTTTGTTAACGTTTATTGTATACTTTTTGTCATCCAGAATTCTCTATGGTAATTCATTTTGCTTAAGTCCTTCCAAACAATATATTCATTTATTTAAAATTTATGAGTTATACCTCAGAGTCCTTTAGAAAGAACACATATTTTGCCTTCATACTTAATACTTCAGCCACATATTTTTATCTCAGAATACTATACTTCTATATCAGAATTCCATTTTTTTCTTAGTAGTCAGTGTTGCATAGGAAAAATCAGACACCAATCTGATTCTTTCTTCTATTAGGGTAAGCCTGCTTTCTCTATCTGGAAACTTGATTTTCTTTTGATTCTTGGAATTCAGAAATTTTACTACTATTCAATTTTACCAGAAATTGGATTCCAGTAATTCTTATTGGATGGTATTATTCAGCACAGGGAAATTTTATTCTGCCATTTCATTATCTACTGCTTCTGCAATGTGTAGTATATTTTTTTACTTACAGAATTCCTATTTCACAGAAGCTGATCTGATCGATGTTACAGGTTCTCAAACTTTTCTCTCATAATATTCAACATTCTTTGCTCTACTGTCTGAGAGAAATCTCAATTTGACTCTCAATATTGCTACTTCTTTTAAAAAATTTATTGGGAAATATTTTAGACATACAAAGGAATTAAGATATTATTTAATAAACACCTATGTATCCACCACTCAGCTTAAGAAAAAAATGTTACCTAGATAACAGAAATACCTTTCTTTTCCGCCCTGAGGTAACCTAAGTTTGGTGTCTATCATTTTCATGGATTTCATTATATATTTCTTTTTGTGTATATATCTACAAACTATAGTTATAATAGTGTTCTGCATTTTTAAGCTACATAATTATAATTTATACAGTATTCTCCACTTTGCTTTCTGTACTCAGCATATTTCTAAAGGTATCCATATGTGATTTACAGCTAAAAGTCCTTACATGGATATGCCACAGTTTATTTGTCCACTTTCCACTTACTGGGGCTTAAGACTACTTCCAATTTTTCACTCTGACAAACAATACTGTTATGAACATCCTTATCCTTGTCTCTTTGAACTATGTGTGAAATTTTTTATGGCAATGTTTTTATAGTTATGGTTCCTAATCCGGCAATAAAATTGCATTAGTAGGTCAAGATCACAAACAGCATTAAAGAGAGGGAGACAAAGAGAGGTGAGGAAGGAAGAAAATGAACAAAGTGATAAAGTATACAGGTCAAAATGTACTGTACGGAGCGAGAGTAATTTTGGTTCCTGAAAATTTGATTTCAGTTGTCATAGTCAAAACAGATGAATAAATAATGCTAAGGTATATATACATATACATGTAGAATTGCTGGGTTGTTGGGGAAATGCACATCCAAATTCACTAAATAATGCCAACTACTCTCAAAAAGTGATTTTTATAAGGCACCTGGGTGGCTGTTAGTTAAGCATCCAACTTTTGATTATGGCTCAAAAATCTCCCTGAGATCATGACCTCGGGGTCCTGAGATCAAGCCCCATGTCAACCTCTCTCCCTCTTCTTTTGCCCCTCCCCACTCTTAAAAAAAATTAGGGGAGGACACCCGGGTGTCTCAGTCAGTTAAGTGGCTGCCCTTGGCTCAGGTCATGATCCCCAGGTCCTGGGACTGAGTCCCCCACTGGGCTAACTGTTCAGCAGACAGCCTGCTTCGCCCTCTGCTTACAGCTCCCCTTGCTTCTGCTCTGACACATAAATAAAATCTTTTAAAAAAAAATTTATTTAAGTGGATAATTTTACTTCAGCAAGCTAAGAATTTTCACTGTTCCACATGCTCACCAACACAATATACTCACACTTTTACATTTTTATCTGATGCTTGTCTAAAAATGTACTTCAAAATCCTTGTTTTTGAATAATTTTGCTAGTTACTATTTCTAGGAAAACATTTGTATTCTTTCAATAGTTGAAGATTGAATTCTGACTTCTTGCATCCATTGTTACAATTTAGAATTCTGCTACCAGTTTAATTTCTATACTTTTGGAAATAATCTATTTCTGCCTATTTCTAAATTCTCTTTGTTTTTACTGATATCCAGTTATGTTTCTTCCTCTAGATTTACTCTGTTTTTTCGGTCTAGTGATTCACAGAGTTAAGTTTTGGAAAATTCTCATTCCTTTTTTGGATACGGACTGTCCTCAGTCACTTCATTCTCATTTTCTAAACTCCAACTTCACAGATGTTAGACATGTTTATTCTTCTGCCTCTACAATCTCTTTCATGCTTCCCTATCTCTGTGTTTTACAGCTCTCCAAGTTCATTAAATCTCCTTCAGCTTAAATAGATTTATTTAAGTCACTAAGTATTTTTTTTATTTTTTGTATTTGCAATTTTTAATTTCTAAATGTTTTATTCATTTGAAAATCTTCCTGGGGACGCCTGGGTGGCTCAGTTCGTTAAGCAACTGCCTTCGACTCAGGTCATGATCCTGGAGACCCGCGATCGAGTCCCACATCGGGCTCCCTGCTCAGCAGGAAGTCTGCTTTTCCCTCTCTCACTCCCCCTGCTTGTGTTCCCTCTCTGGCTGTGTTTCTCTCTGTCAAACAAATAAAATCTTTAAAAAAAAAAAAAAAAAAGAAGAAAAGAAAATCTTCCTGGTGCTTCTTGACAGTACTTTGTTCCTTGCTCATGTTTTTATTTTCCCTTGCTTATGTTTTAATACCCCAAATTACACTCTGTATATACGTGTATATATAATATAGATATATAAATACACACATATATATCCATAAACTATATTAAAATGGTATCTTTAAGGCCCATCTCCCTAAAGAGTATTAATTTTCATTTCAATGCTTTGTAGCATACCAACATTTCATTATCTTAAAATAATTTTCTGTAACTACAGTTTCCTGAACTAGGCAGGTAATATAAATTGGAATTGCAAACCCACATGGAGGCAGGTTTGTGGTCACAAATCTTTAAAGGAGACTTCTTAGTCTTACACCCAAATACCAAGAGAAGGAAACTTCTCTAATGTTATCTGCTGGAAGTTAAATTTAATTTTCTAAGCTGTCTTTCATTAAAGCCTTATTTTGAAGAGCTCTGGCCTTATGCAAAGGCCTCAATTCCAACTCCTCATCTAATGGAAGCCCAAAGATCTCTCCCCTCAAACCCATGAGACCTTTAAATGCAAAACTCTAGGTCAACAAGTGTCCTGAGAACACTCTGGATTGTAGCACCTTTTATATTTTTGGTATCTTGGGATTTTACCTGGCAATCATATTTTTAACTGTGAAGAACTTTTTCACTGTTCCTTTCTCAATTCAATGTTTACATTTTCAGTATGCTTTTTTACATTAATTATGATTCCTAAACTATTTTTTTTATCTAAGTGTGAGTCCTCTCGTTAGCACTGCTAATTTCCTCAAATATCCAGGATTTCATCACTGTCTTCATCTTTTTTTA
The DNA here is from genome assembly GCA_004023965.1 of Spilogale gracilis. Taxonomy (NCBI): domain Eukaryota; kingdom Metazoa; phylum Chordata; class Mammalia; order Carnivora; family Mephitidae; genus Spilogale; species Spilogale gracilis. The sequence continues at coordinate 116,626 of PITA01002774.1, read as the reverse complement.
AGATATTTAAGATCTAGATTTTTCAATTCTGATCGCTAGTATAAGTCACTGATTTATTTTCAACTGTCTCCCCTACTTCCATTATGCCCAAAATGTAAGGCTGTGGGACTTTGTGGGTGGATTTTACACATAGTGGGGTAAAAGGGAGAAACCAGTAGACAGCTTTTTTCTTCAAGGTTCACTGATTCAAGAGTTTTCTAATTACCTTGATAATTGCCCACAGGACCATTTCTCTGCCTTAGCCCTGCCATCTTTAAAATGGGTGAATTTTTAAAATTAATTTATTTGAGAGAGAGAGACAGAGAGACAGAGAGGCAGAGAAAGCACGAGCAGGAAGGGAAAAGGAGGAGAGCGGGAGAGAATCTCAAACAGACTCCGCACTGAGTATGGAGCTCAGCACGGAGCTTGATCCCCTAAGATCACGATCTGAGCTGAAACCAAGAGATGCTGAAGTTACTGCACCACCCAGGCACCCCTAAGCTGGGTGAATTTCTGAACTGTTAGAAAAGAAAGAATATTTCCTATTCAGAAACCAAATATTTTTGCTATGCTGAATTACAGACTGTTTAATACTAGTGGCTTTTAGCAATCGAATCTTGTCAGCCATATCTTTCAAAAGTGCCCACGTTTTCTGACTGCATCCCTTTCTGTTTTTCCAAATTGCTACGGATTTTCTTCTTATTCTTGTATTTCTTTTGTCATTGCAACTTGTACTCGGCTATCATTTACTTGCTATAAATTTTTTAAAATTCTTAGCTAAGTGACTAATACTCCTCATGATATAAGAAGTTATATCCTCAAAAGAAGCAATCTCTCCCCCTAAAATAGCAAGACAACAGAAAAGTAAGAAGCAGGTCCTTAAAGAAGCCTCAGTTTATAGTTTCTTTCCCCCAAGCACGATTTTGGTAATACTTTGTATCCCATCAACAAGCCCCCCCCCACTCAAAAAAAAAACAAAAAAACAAAACCCTCTCCAACTCTTTAATTCCTATTCCAGATCATCTTCTACTAAAGCATAATTAAAGAAATTTGAAGATGGAAATTAGATTTTCTTCTCTTATCATGAATTTACTTTATATTTTAAGGAATTCTTTATTATAAAAGTAATTAGTCAACTTACAGAAAAACTGCAATCTACAGTTGTACAGATGAGGTATAGTAAACATGCTGGAATGAACAACAAATATAGTGATAAATTAAGAAATTTAAACAAGAACTGGAAAACCTGAGAACTATGCCAATTCTACCAACTGCTACATTTCTTCTTTAATCAAGTTTTTACATGGCAGTAAAACCAAAACAACAATGTTATGGTCTTTCCTTAATTTAATTTTCTATACAAAGATACTTCTCTGCTACTAGGTGGCAACACAACTTTTCTAAGAACACAATCATGTCACCCTACAGGGCAAATGATTACCGTTTTAAGGTCATATTCAATCATACAAAATCAATGCCCATCAAAACCCTAATCCCAGTATTTAGAATGAAATTAACAGCTATTATAGCAATATTGCTTATACCCAAACCCATTAGATATTTAAAAAACAAAACACTGGCTAGGTAAGTTTTCAAATGCATATCCTTTAACCTTTCACTATGATGTTTTATGTTAAAAAAAAAAAAACTAAATGAAACTAAACATCCATGGATTGTCAGTGTTTCTTGCTTTATTTACATGCATGTCTGAATGATGTGAATATAATGACCTGAAGAAATTGACAAGGTAAGCTATTTAAAGGAATACTATATCCAGCCCTTCTGTAAATTAATAACTCCAAAGTGGCCTTTTTCAGGTTTACTTAAAAGTAGGGTTGGCTAAAATAAAATCCCCCAAAACTAGGATATTTCCAAGATTTAATATAAGATGTGTCTATGATGTTATGATTCTTTTCAGCAGCCCAACAAAAAAAAGATTACTGATTAACATTTTGATATTTGGATTTTCGTATTTGGTACTGCAGCAACTAAAAAAGTGATGGCTCTTTATCAACTTTACTAGCCATTTTATGTTGGTTAGTTCACTAATTTCATAACATTCCAAGACACCAAATGATTTCAAATACAATCAAGCACTCCTGAAACCTCTCCACCAAATGAACATACCATCAAGATGTCTACAGTACAGACCATTATTGTGAAGTTCTTTGCCTCTGATCTTGAGAATCATTTAATTTTAACATAGAAACTTTCTAAATGTATAGCAATTAAATTAATATTCCACCCCCATCCATCTTTTAATAGAAAAAATGCTCTATAAGAATAGTACTTTTATTGCGTAGCTTTACATACTCTCTGGTAAAAACTGATATACACCTCAGCACTCCAATCAGAGAAAGTTTATAAAGCATGCTGCCAAAAATTACAAACTGTAATTTATATTCAATACGCAGTCTATCCTACTAAGAATAAAAAGGTGACTGACAAAAAAAATCTAAAAAAGCAGCTTTTTAAAAAACTTTTTTCAATATATTGTGAGCACAAATTTGGAACACAGGTAAAATTACAGAGAAATCTGAATAATGTATTTATATGGTGTAAAGTGGTATTCATTATACATCGACCAGAGGGAACAAAGCCTTCTTCCTCACTATAGTGATTATAGTCAATATTATTATCCACAACAACTTTACCTTTTCTAATAGTTGTTTGGTTTAAAAAAACATAGTATCATTATGAATTATAATCCATAAAAATTATATAACACATAGCATAAAATACATGTTACCAAATATCAAATATATAGCCACATAACATATAAACCCATAAGCAGGGCGCCTGGGTGGCTCAGTGGGTTAAAGCCTCTGCTTTCGGCTCAGGTCATGATCTCAGGGTCCTGGGATTGAGGCCTGCATCGGGGCTCTCTGCCCAGCAGGGAGCCTGCTTCCTCCTCTCTCTCTGCCTGCCTCTCTGCCTACTTGTGAGTCTCTCTCTCTTTCAAATAAATAAATAAAATCTTTAATAAATAAATAAACAAACAAACAAACCCATAAGCAATGCTTTTGGGGAAAAAAAGGCAGCATCAATAGAGACCAAATGAAGACAATATAAAGCCAGAGCCCTGGGTTTAAACCCAGACTTTGCCCTCACCAACAGTGTCATCTTGGGCAAGCTAACCCCTCTGTACTTCAGTTCCATCATCTGTAAATGAGATAACTATACCTGTTCCATAAGGCTGTTGTGACAATTACATAAGTTAACATTTGTAAGGTACTTAGAAATGTGTCTGGCACATATTAAGCACTTTATAACTATCTGTTAAGGAAAAAAAAAATGGAAGAACCTTTCCCAATTCCAATGGAATGTTAGTTTCCCTTATCATGAACCTCAAATAATTTTTAGTTCTGTGGCCACTTTTACCCCTTATCTCCAAACACACGGATAAACACAGGAGATTTGATTTGTTCATTTGATAGATAATTTGATAGATAATCAACATCATTGGTCCAAGAAATTAAATATCCTCTCCTTTTAACTGTGCAAAGCTCAATCAAGCTATCATTTAGAAACTATATATCTAAAATTATCACATACGTTAAATATTTAAATGCCCATCATGATGAAATATATTTGGTACCAGGTACATAATTCCATAAAAGGAGTTTTTATTAATTACTAAATATGACTTCATGAAAACGTCTTTGTAACTCCTACAACTTACTTTTTTTTAACTTACGTTTTAAGAAAAGAAACGCAATGGAAGAAAGGAATGAACAAGATGGAAACCAGAAAACAACTGATCTTATTGGCCAAGCAAAAATATTTACTAAAATTTTTCTGTAGAGTTTTTATAGATAACCTTATGATGGATAAAACTTCCATCATCACTTCTATTTTGGCCAAATTAATGATACCAAAATTTGTAAATTTCACAAACTTGCAATCATGTTTCTGTGGGTCATAATTTTTCATATTTTAAAGGATATGATAATACAAACAAGTCTCTTACACACTGCAAGCTATCTTAAAATATAACCAGCTATTCACATATAATACTCTTTAAAATAAAGGTTAGACTTGGGTCATTAAAAAAAATGTTTCAGGACTCATGTGAAAAGCTAAACTTTTTCAAACTCTATGCACCTAAGACATGACAAGGATCTCAAGGAGGAAAAAAGATCAATTTTTATAAGTTTTTTAATACATAAAAAATTATAAAGTTAAAAAATGATAAAGTGAACTTAAAACAATCATTGGTTTAGTAAATTAAAAGCTAATTCTATAATTATTGCAAGTTATCAATGTTAAGTAATCAACACATATTTACTATGTGGATAACCAAGAGCCCATGCACACTTGTGCTAAATGACTAGATCCCTCTTAAATGAAAAGCTGAAGTCTAAAATAAAAGGCAAAGCTACATTTTTTTTTTTAAGATTTATTTGACAGAGAGAGACAGAGCACACATACAAGTGGGAGGAAGGGCAGAGGGAGAGAATCTTCAAGCAAACTCCCGCTGAGCACTAAGCCTGACAAAGGGCTCAGTTCCACAACCTATGAGATCATGACCTGAGCTGAAAGTAAGAGTCGGATGTTCAACCCACTAAATCACCCAGGCACCCCACAAAGTTACAGTATTAAGGCACTGAAGATAACAATGAACCTCTCCCTCAAAACCATTTTCTATAAGATACAGTACAAAACCTCTATTCAGAAAAGGATTTTGGTGCTCATGGGAAGCAACCATGGGAAAACACCGTGAGATGCTTGTTAACAGTGTAGGTTCCTAGGCCCTAATCCACACTTACTGAATCAGAATCTGCATTGTTGCATAAACATTAAACAAACACTAAGTATGTTAAGCAGAATTTTACAGAATCCAATAGATTCTACTTATTCTGCCAGGAACTATAGGCTATTAAAACATGCATCTCAGTAAATCTCAGTTGGGAAGACAAGTAAAGGTTACTGAATATCGTACAGAAACCTAAAAGACAGATATTGTGTCTTTTTCCTTATTGAATCCATGTCAGCAACCTGAATGATGCATTTCAAAAATGGGTTTGTGATTAACCACTTTTTGTTTATGTGCACTACTTTATCCCTCTATTTTCCTGGATAATGACTTTAAGAGATGACAAGAAAAAAACGAAGTTTGAATAAGTTTTCACTGTATTATGCCCATGAAAAATACAAATTACTTTTACTTTTTAACATCAATTACTTTTTAAGATCAATGACAGAGTTACCAAAAATTCAGAGCAAAATATTCTCCATAACTTAGAAGTCAAGCCCCAGGATGAAATTTCAGTACGTACTTGAAAATGACTCAATAAGTGGCAACTTGTCATTTAATGACATTTATACTTTGACAATATTTTATGCATGTTTAGTAACTTCACTGTAAGAATTTTACATTACAGATACATAATTATACTTACTATATAAATAAAACAGTCAAGAATAAAATGTTTGCACAAATACACATATGGAAATAAAAGGTCTCTTAACCTTCAAGATAATGTCCATTTCCTAAGTAGACAATGTTCCTTCAACATAAGCTTAAAAGATAAGATTACTATACATTAATTAATACATAAATAAATCTCAGTCAAGTTAAGAATGAGGCAAGAATGCCTACTACAAGCACTTTCATTTGAAACTATACTGGTGACCTTAGCCAAAGCAAAAGAAAAAAGAGGTACAAACATTAAGAAGCTACAGGAAAATAACTTGCAGAAGGCTTTACTATCTACTTAGAAAATCCTAAAGTATCTCTTAAAGGCCGTGACTCAGAACAAAATTTCAGATCAGTATTAAGAAATTAGCATTTCCAATACCTCGCCAATAACCAATTAGAAAATTAAATGGGAATAAAGATCCCACTCACAATAATTTTGATCTAGCAAACAAGCAGAAATAAGCCTAACCAAATCTGGTAAGAGTAAGATGAAGAAAACTATAAAATATCATCTGACTACATAAAAATGTAAAACTGTGTGCAAAATATATACATAATCCTTCAAAACAGGTAATAAGTGAAACAAAAAATTGCAATACATATAACTAAAAGTAATTTCCTTAATTTACAATAATCTCTTAAGTTAATAAAAAATTTAAATAAGCAAATGATAAAAAAAAATATTTCATTAAATGAACATACAATCCCGTTAGAACAGTTTAAGGACAATGGTAATTGCTTAAACAAAAAAATAAACAATTAATGAACATACTAAAGTAGGTTCAACCTCACTCATGATTTTTAAAACAGCAAAACAATTAGAGTGGCATAAATAAAATACAGTTGATAAAATCCAGAGTTCATGCTGGGAAGCATACATATGCATACATTAAAAGTAGGACTATTTAAAGATGGTTTGACATCTTTAAAATGGAAATCGAAAATATCTCTCACCTGAAAACTTTCAGCCTCTGACTTAGCAATTCCATGACTAGAAATTACTTTTATGATAGAAACATACATAACAATACAAAGATAAAATATAGAAACATCTGTGAAATATTATACTATTAAAAACTGAAATTGGTATTATCAAAATGCCCAGGGCGCCTGGGTGGCTCAGTGGGTTAAGGCCTCTGCCTTCAGCTCAGGTCATGATCTCAGGGTCCTGGGATTGAGGTCAGCAAGGGCATCGCATCTGGCTCTCTGTTCAGCAGGGAACCTGTTTCCTCCACTCTCTCTGCCTACTTGTGATTGCTTTCTCTGCCTGCCTCTCTGCCTACTTGTGATCTCTCTCTCTCTCTCTCTCTCTGTTAAATAAATAAAATCTATTTTTTAAAAAAAGCCCATCAATAAGGTAGTAAATAGACTATAATGTACGAAACCTGTACAAGTAAATCACCAGAATTTCTTATGGAAAGATTCCCATGATAGATTATGAGATGGGAAAAAAAATGCATAAAAATAAAGAGTATTAGTGCATGATACTGTTTTTAAAAGAAAAGGAGAGAGGAGTTCTAAATCACTTTTATATAAATATTAATGACATTAATGACACAAATTCAGACTACTCATCTGAAAGACTTATTTTTCATTTTATGCTCTCCTATACTGTTTGCTTCTCCATGTGCATGTACTAATTTTTTGGAGAGATGTATGCTTAGATAAGAACATTCAACCCTGTAACAATATCAACCCTTTCAAAATCTGATAGGATTTTAAAAATGGAATATGAATAGAAGTCTATGAATACTCTATGAATAGAAGAGAATTTAAATTCAGTCTGGGGGTACCTGGATGGCTCAGTGGGTTAAGCAACTGCTTTCGGCTCAGGTCATGAGCCTGGAGACCTGGGATCGAGTCCCATATCAGGTTTCCCACTCGGCAGGAGGCCTGCTTCTCCCTCTCTCAATCCCTCTGCTTGTGTTCCCTCTCTCGCTGTGTTTCTCTCCATCAAATAAATAAATAAAATCTTTAAAAAAATAATAAAAAATGAAAAAATAAAATCAGTCTGAAAAGTGTATCAAAATAATTACAAAATTTTTGAAAAAGAAAGGTTAAGAATGGATTTTTCCCAAATTATCCCCCAAGAGGCCAGAAATACCTCCAGGCACATAATTCTGAAATTCGTGAATCATAAAACCAAAGAATATGTCTTAAGGGCAGCTAGGGGGAAGCGATCCCTTACCTATAGAGGGGGGACCATCAGAATAACGTCAGACCTATCCACAGAAACCTGGCAAGCCAGAAAGGGCTGGCAAGACATATTCAGGAAATTAAATGACAAAAATATGCAACCAAGGATAATGTACCCAGCAAGGTTGACTTTCAGAATGGAAGGAGAAATAAAGAGCCAAGGTCTAAAAGATTATGCAACCACCAAGCCAGCACTACAAGAAATACTAAGAGGGGTTCTATAAAAGAGAAACGAACCCAAGAGTGACACAGAACAGAAATTTACAGAGGTAATCCACAGAAGCATGAACTTCACAGGCAACATAAAGTCAATACAAACGTATCTATCAATAATCACTCTCAATGTGAATGACCTCAATGCTCCAATAAAAAGGCACAGGGTTGCAGACTGGATAAAACGACAGGACCCATCCGTATGCTGTTTACAAGAGACACATTTAGAATCTAAAGACACTTCCAGATTGAAAGTGAGGGGATGGAGGACCATCTTTCATGCCAATGGACCTCAAAAGAAAGCCAGGGTAGCGATTCTCATATCAGACAAGTTGGATTTTAACCTAAAGACTGTAGTCAGAGACACAGAAGGACACTACATCATTCTCAAAGGGTCTATACACCAAGAAGATCTAACAATTGTAAATATTTATGCCCCCAACATGGGAGCAGCCAACTACATAAGCCAACGGTTAAGCAAAATAAAGAGTCATACTGATACAAATACATTAATTGTAGGAGATCTTAACACACCACTCTCAGCAATGGACAGATCATCTAAACAGAAAATCAACAAAGAAACAAGAGCGTTGAATGACACATTGGACCAGATGGATCTCATAGATATATTCAGAACATTCCACCCTAAAACAGCAGAATACTCATTCTTCTCGAATGCACATGGAACTTTCTCCAGAATAGACCACATACTAGGTCACAAATCAGGGCTCAGCCAATACCAGAAGACTGAGATTATTCCCTGCATATTCTCTGACCACAATGTCTTGAAACTAGAACTCAACCACCATAAAAATTTCAGAAGAAAATCAAACACTTGGAAGCTAACGACAATCCTGCTGCTCAAGAATCTGTGGATCAACCAGGAAAACAAAGAACTGAAACACTTCATGGAAACCACTGAGAATGAAGACACATCCATCTAAAACCTATGGGATACAGCAAAGGCAGTCCTAAGGGGGAAATACATAGCCATCCAAGCCTCACTCAAAAAAATTGAAAAATCCCGAATACACCAAATTATCAAAATATATAAAGAAACTATAGTAACTATAACAATGTCATACTAACAGAAAAATTGACAGATCATAATCACACAGAATGAAGAGCCCAGAAACAGATTACTGCATACAATGGAAATTTTAGTATATAATTAAGATAACCTCAGTGGATAAGTAGATGTCCCTTGGGAAACAAATCTAAGACCACCTATCTCCAACCACAGAAAAAGAAATTCCACACAGACAACAAACCTAAAGTAAAAATAGCTAACCTTTTGAAGAAACTATAAAAATTACTTTCTTATTATAAAAAGGAAGCAAGTCCTAAATCCAGTAAAATCTAAAATGGAAGAGATTAAGAAAATACTTGCAGATATAATCAAAAACTTAACTTTGCTAATAACAAGATAGCATAAATGACAACAGCAATCATTATTATAAAAGCTAGCACTCAGAGATCACTTAAGATTAGACACTGTTCTATGCTGTTTACAATTACTAACATTTAATCCTCACAATAATCTCATCAGGTAGGCCATCACTACCCTCATTTTACCTCTGAAGAAAATGAGGTACAGGGAATCAACTACCTTCCCAAAGAAGTGCCAGTATTTGGCCTATCTGGTTCAAGACTATATTCTTAATTGCTGTACAACCACAGACTTTTTTTTTTTTAAGATATTGTTTATTTGCAAAAGAGAGCATGTGCAAGCATGGGGGTGGGGCAAAGGGAAAGGTAGAAAGAAGACTCCTCACTGAGCAGGAAGCCTGATATAGGATTCAATCCCAGGACTCTGGGACCATGACCTGAGTCGAAGGCAGATGCTAAACTGACTGAGCCACTAAGGCACCCCAATGACAGACTTCTAAAAGACACTGCAACATTTACAAAGTTAAAGTACAAAAACAGGCAATCCAATAGAAAAATGGGTGAAAGTTATGAACAGATAACTCACAAAAGAAATCTAAATGCGGGTGCCTAGGTGGCTCAGTCACTGGGTGTCTGCCTTCGGCTCCAGACATGATCCTGGTGTTCTGGGATCCAGCCCCGTCAGGCTAACTGCTTGGTGGGAGGCCTGCTTCCTCTCTCACTCCCCCTGCTTGTGTTCCCTCTCTAGCTTTGTTTCTCTCTGTCAAATAAATAAAATGTTTAAAAGAGAGAGAGAGAGAGAGAGAGAGGAAGGAAGGAAGGTCGGTCTAAATGGCAAATTAAATCAAGCAGCAAAGATTTACTAGTTTTTACCCATTCCACTGGCAAACATTTTAGGGATTAATAGCACCTTTTGATGGCAGAGCTATAAGAAAATAAGTATTCATACAGTGCTGATGGGGGTATAAACTATTTCAGCAGCTTTGGAGAATAATTTGACAATTTTATCAAAATTTCAATGTGCCCTGTCTGTAATATAACAATTCGACTCTAGGAATCTATCTCCCAGAAATCCTCAGACATATACACAAGGATTACAAACATTTTCATCATAACCTTGTTTGCAATTGTAAGAAAAAATACCTAGCATCCATCAAAAATAAAATAATTTACATTAGTTAAATAAATTATAAAATATATGGCCATTTAATAAAAAGCAAGGAAACATCAAAATGTAGTTTTAAGTGGGGAAAAAAGCAAACTCCAAAGAACCATATATACATAATGCTAGTTTGGGTTGTTTTTTTTTTTTTTAAGATTTTATTTATTTACTTGACAGAGAGAGAGATCACAAGTAGGCAGAGAGGCAGGAGAGGAAAGGAGGATGCAGGCTCCCTGCTGAGCAGAAAGCCCAATGTGGGCCTCGATCCCAGGACCCTGAGATCATGACCTAAGTGGAAGGCAGAGGCTTAACCCACTAAGCCACCCAGGTGGCCCCATAATGCTAGTTTTTACACCAAAAACTAACAAAATACTGGGGCACCCAGGTGGCTCGGTTAGTTAAGTGCCAACTCTTTTTTTTTTTCAATATTTTATTTATTTATTTGACAGAGAGAAACACAGCTAGAGAGGGAACACAAGCAGGAGAAGTGAGAGAGGGAGAAGCAGGCCTCCCGCCAAGCAGGGACCCCGATGTGGGGCTCGATCCCAGGACTCCAGGATCATGACCTGAGCCAAAGGCAGTCGCTTAACCAACTGAGTCACCCAGGTGCCGCTTAAGTGCCCAACTCTTGATTTCAGCTCAGCTCATGATCTCAGAGTTGGGAGATCAAACTCTGTATCGGGCTCCACAATGGGCAAGGAGCATGTGAATATTCTCTCTCTTTCTTCCCGTGTCCCACACTCTCCTAAAAAAAAAAAAAAAAAAACCTAACAAAATACTATATATTAATAAATATACAAAGTATTTGTAAAAGCATAAAAAGTAACAGGATTACGAGCACAGACTCTAGTGCCAGACTAGCTGGCTGGGTTAACCATACAACCAGTTAACCTCTCTTGGTCTCAATTCCTCATAATTTTATCACTTACTTCCTAAGGTTTTCAGGTCTTCCTAAAAACTCCTTCCTATTTGTTTGTGCTTAGAACACCTCCTGATACATCACTGTGTTGAATAAAAATAAACTAAAAAATGCATAAAGGCCTAGAAAGATAATCACCTAAGTGTTATCAGTATTTACCTGTATGGAATTTGGTGTATAGGTAAGAGGAAATTACCATTTTTTAATTCTATATGTTTTGATAGCTTTTAAGTATTTTACAACGACCATGATTAAGTCCTTTATTTTATAAAAGTACAACAAAGTATAAATGCATAGTTATACAAATGTATAGTAGTGATCATCTTTAGTGATTTCCAACACCTTATAGCATATCACACTTACTATAAATTAATGCTTAGAATAAATATTTGTCATTAACTTTAATGTTATTTTAAAAATAATTTTTAATACATTCAAAGGAAAATTGTTATTTATTTGTAACTTACAATAACTCATTTTAAGAAATAATTACAAAGTCTTAAATATGTTCTAATGTTAATTTCTAGACATATTTCAGATGTCAGAGCATTGAAGCAATTTTTCACTGACAAAGTAATGGGGTTCGATCCATATGCAGAGATACTACACACTTACTTGGCAATAAAAGTACTTCAAATAGCATGTCAGAAACTTTCAGAGAAATCGAGAGAGGAATCATTCACAAAGAGATACATGAAATATTCAGAATAACAGTATAATCTTATTTAGAAAGACATGTTTTTATCCCATTGTTTTTATTACCATGAAAAACTTGTATTTATCCACTACAGTATTCCATGAACACAGTTAAATAGTCTTTAAAATTCCAGGCTGGAGTTATTAGTAAGTTATGAATGATCAAAACTGAAGTGGGTATTCACTATGTCATTTTTCAGTAAATGTCAAATAACGACATCTAGATTTAGGTATGTGGGAAAAAATTTAAAAAGATGTATCCATTCCTCCCTCTCTTCCTAAAAGCTGGCGTCCTTCAACAATTAAATTTGCACCCCAAAAGTGTACAAATAACAGGAAAGGTCAGTAGATTCCTTGTTTAGCTATTTAAGTATTGGTAATTCCGAACAGTCTGGCCACAAGTTACTATGTTAACAACAGAAAGGAGGAAGGGTCACTTCCATAAAACTTTTAATCAAAAATAAATTCACAGTGACCTCTTACACCAAATAAACCCTGAGAGAATCAACAATCAGAATTTTGCTGTGCCTCTAGGAAGATCAGGTAGCAATATTTTACAGTGAAATCTGGAAAGAAAACAGTACTATTTCTTTTCTTTTTTTTTAAAGGCTTTATTTCTTTACTCGACAGAGAGAAACACAGAGAAACACAACTAGAGAGGGAACACAAGCAGGGGGAGTGAGAGAGGAGAAGCAGGCTTCCCAAGGAGCAGGGAGCCCGATGCGGGGCTGGATCCTGAGTGTCTGGGATCAAGACCTGAGCCGAAGGCAGTCGCTTAACCAACTGAGCCACCAAGGCGCCACCAACAGTACTATTTCTTGAATCCATGTTCTCCCGTGCCAATCAGTATTTCAAAGCATGTGCCGACTTAGTTTGTTAAATCATTTAAGTATAAACAGAAAAGTAAACTTCATGTAGTTGTCTGCCTTAAAACAAAAAATCACTGGTTTTCCCGTTACTAACAGTACTGAAAAATTACACCATCAAGGATCTGAAAAGGGTCTGTCACTTATACATAATTAAATTATTTTAGAATAAGAATCTCATTCAGTCAGAATGACTAGTCAGAAACAGAATTTAGACAACCTCTTGTTCAATTACCACCCAATGAAGAAAGTGCTTTTACTCTGATTTTCATCTAGATCCTTTCTGAATACTTCCAATGATAAGAAATGCACCGTGTCAGAGTTCATTCCATTTGGAAGCAGCTAATGGTGTTTAAAACTTTTCTTGCATTGTTCTAAAATCAGACTCAATTAACTTTGACCTAAAGCTCAAAAGAGCTGCTCTATCTTAGCCCTCACTTTATCTCCTCCTTCAAACTAAACTTGAAAAACTAAAATACAATTATTTTCATAAGCTCAAATAGCCAGTATTTTCAATAGATTAGGCATCATTAGGAAAAAAAATCTTAAGCATTAAAGGACACAAGTTGAATTTCAAAACAAATTCAACATACTAAACATCTTCAATTCTAAAATGAGTTTTCTTTAAACATTCTAACATCTCTGAAATCAGCAGATGCCTTACAATTACAGGCATTTACAACTGCTGCTGGGAGGTGGTGATCAGGACAGTCTCTTCATTATCTGTGTACATTTATTTACTTACCATTTCTGGTGATATAACTGGACAACTGGAACCTCTCAACATTTCAGGCAACGATACATTTAGTGATCATTTGAGTAAAGAATATGAGTCCTAGTGACTGACAACTTCCCTTAACACCATCTGGTAAGATCAAGAAAATGCCAGCAGTAAAACTTGCAGGATAAGTTTCAGTGGTTTAGGGAAAAAAATCCCAGACAAAAGTACATTTTTAAGTAGTGCTATGTCAACAACTCTAACTGCACAGAAAATAATTTTCTGGAAAAAAAAAAAACAACTCTGGGTGGAAAAAAATGATTCAGAACACCTGGACTCTAAGTGCAAACACATTTAGAAAACCTAAACAAATTTATCTCACAGCTTCCTTTGAAGATAGTTTAAGGATGATGTATCAAAAAAGTATAACTCAGTAAATCTAAAATAATTTTTAAATTTATTGAAAGAGATCAGAGTGATTAGAGACCATCATGTAATAATTTAATTGATAGTGCTTTTCCCCTTCCTTCTTAATAGAATATAAAATAATGGTGTTTCTTACAGCTCATTCAATAGAACATGGTAATTCAAAGAAGCTCTGTATATGGCTGATATGCCAGAAATTACTATTCATCAAAACCAATTTCTAGTTTCTTCCTTTTCCTCTTTCTGTAACTGGAATACATTTCTCAGTCTCTCTTACAATGAAATATGGCCATGTGACTGAGACATAGCCCAAGATATGTGAGTGGAAGTCAGGTGCACAATTTCCAGACCTAGTTCACAGAAAACTCTGATACAATCCTTCTTTTCCTTCTTTCCCCTAGAGTTCTCAAGGGCAATCTTAGAAACAACATGTCAAAGAAGGAATAGGTTCAGGTGCCTGGGTGGCTCAGTTGGTTAAGCGACTGCCTTCGGCTCAGGTCATGATCCCAGAGACCCAGGATCGAGTCCCACATCGGGCTCCCTGCTCGGCGGGAAGCCTGCTTCTCCCTCTCTCACTCCCCCTGCTTGTGTTCCCTCTCTGGCTGTGTTTCTCTCTGTCAAATAAATAAAATCTTTAAAAAAAAATAAGGAATAGGCTCCATCAGCTCTATCTCTAAAGGATAATGTGAAACAGAATGCCCCTGCACATACACGCACTCACATCCCCAATCAACCACAACCCCTCCATGGACACCAATCATGAACAACCACAATGGTTTGTTAGGTAACACAGAAATAAACTTCAATCAGGTCAAGTCTCTTGAGAATTAATTTGTTAAAGCAACTAGCAGTAGCCAAACTAAAACAGTTGCTTTTCACTTTTGAAATTATAAAGCTCAAACAGAATGGCAGACCAGGTAGTTCCAAGCTCTCATTTGCTCACAGAAACAATCAAAAACAACATACAGAAACTGAACCAACTTTGTTGAAATTCTGGAAAACAAAGGTTTACAGAAACCAAGCCAACACCTAAAGAAGAAAAACCCACATTTAAAAGAGTTGGAAACCTTTGTAGCACTTGTACTCACCCATATCTCATCCTCTTCCAAACACAAACCAGAAGGTGCAGAACAGACCTTATTCACAAATTACTATGTTAAGACTGTTCTAACATATCTAGGGAATACCTGAAGAACTGAAGTGAGGCATTCATCTCTGCCTCACCTAACTCAAAACTAAGGTGGAGAAAATCAACAGGCACTGCTCATAAAAGCTTCTAGGCAAGTAAGGACTCACAGACACCTGGGGCAAGATTAAAAGTGGATATACAATAGACCATATAATGTCCAGAGGAAAAGATGAGATGAAACTGTCTGGCAAATAAGAATATTCAAAAGCAGCCATGTATACAGAAGATTTTAGAAAGTTAGGGGTACTTGGGTGGCTCAGTTGGTTAAGCATCCAACTCTTTGATTTGGCTCAGATCGTATTCTCAGGATTGTGGGATGGAACCCCATGTTAAGCTATATGCTCAGTGAGGAGTCTGCTTGAGATACTTTCCCTTTCTCTCTGTCTCTACATGCATCCTCTCCCTCAAATAATAAATCTTAAAAATAAAAGAAAGTCATGTGCATGTCCAGAGAGGATATATGCTCAAAAAATATCTAAAAAGACCTTAAGCTTACACCTCAAAATGACCTTAGGTTCAAAGAAGCCCTAGTTAAGTGCTGAAGGAGAGTCCCAGCACATAACTAACCTGCAAAGACAGAACTCCAGAGGAAATTCGTGTAAAAACCTGAGTCAATCATGAGCTAAAGAAAGAGTTTAATGATCACAAATGACAAGGAAGAGTCTATGCAAAAATAAGAAAAACTTCAAGACAAATGAATTATATAGTTTTCAGCAATCAAACAAACAAACAAAAAAAGACAAAACTCTGGAGATGGAGAATTTGATTTCCACAGTTACCACATTTCAATAGTCAAAAGCCTAATTTTCAACAAGTACAAAAGACATATAATAAAAGAAAAAAAAATGGCCCATTCAAACAAACAAAACCAACAGAAACAATCTCAGAAGTCCACGTTTCAGACTACCAGACAATGGCCTTTAAAAAATTTCTTTAAAAAGGAAATCAAGTAAACAATGAACAGAAAATCCAAAAAGAAAAATTACTGAAATAAAAAAAGGATTAAAAATTCAGGAGTTGAGAAGCACAATAACTAAAAATAAAAAATTCACTAAAGGGGTTCAACAGCAGAACTGAGCAGCCAGAAGAAAGAATCAGTGAACCTGCAGATAAAGGGATTGAAATTATCAAGGATGAAAAATGAAAGAATGAAATGAAGAGAGCTTAAAAGATTTGAGGAACACAAACACACCAACATATGCATTATGGAGTCTCAGAAGATGAGAACAAGATAGAAAGATAATTTGAAGAAATAATTGACAAAGTCACAAATTTGATGAAAGATATCAATCTACAAATCAAAAAATCTCAAGGAACTCCAAATGAAATAAATTCAGAAACTCACAAAAGACACTTCATAAATGTCAAAGATGAAAGACAAAGAATTGAAAGCAACAAGACAGAAGTAACTCATTATGCACAAGGGATCCCCAATAAGATTATCAGTTGATTCCTCATCACAAACCTTGAAGACAAAAGGGAAAAAAGTGGTATTACTTGTTTAAAGGCATGAATGGGGAAAAACTGTGAACTGAGAATTCCATATTGAGCAAATCTCTCCTTCCAAAAACAAGGGAGAAATAAACACATCTGCAGATAAACAAAGATTGAGGTAGTTTATTACCAGCAGATGTACAAAATGCTAATGAGGGTCTCTCAAATTGAAACAAAAGGATTCTAGACAGTAAACCAAAGCCACAGGAAGAAATAAATATCTTCATTAAGGTTACATAAATGGGCAAATATAAAAGCCAGTATTGGGGCACCAGGATGGCTCAATCTTTAAGCGTCTGTCTTTGGCTCAGGTCATGATTCCAGTGTCCCGGGATAGAACCCCACACCAGGTTCCCTGTTCAACAGGAAGCCTGTTCCTCCCTCCCTCACTCCCTCTCCTTGTGTTCCCTCTCTAGCTGTGTTTTTCTCTGTCAGATAAATAAATATAATCTTAAAAAAAAAAAGTCAGTATTACTGTAATTTTGGTTTGTAAACTCTACTTTCTATTTTCTGCATGACTTAAAAGACAAATGCATAAAAACTAATGATGAATTTGTTACTGAGCACACAATATATAAATATGCAGTATGTTACATCAATACCATGAAAGTGGGCAGGATGCTCATATTATTTAAAAGTTTTTGTATGCAAATAAAGTGAAGCAGGCATCAATTTGATTAAGTAATAACTTTATAAAAATTAAAAATCTATAACTTTAGGATGTTATATGCATTCCCTGTGGTAATCACAAAGAAAAAACTATATAGAAAAGTACAAAAGTTAATGAGGGAATCAAAAGGTGGCACTACAGGGGCGCCTGGGTGGCTCAGTTGGTTAATCAATTGCTTTCAGCTTAGGTCATGATCCTGGAGACCTGAGATCGAGTCCCACATCGGGCTTCCTGCTTGGTGGGAAGCCTGCTTCTCCCTCTCTCAGTCCCTCTGCTTGTGTTCCCTCTCTAGCTGTGTTTCTGTCAAATAAATAAATAAAATCTTAAAAAAGAAAAAAGGTGGCACTACAAAAAAAAAAAAGCAAATGAACACAAAAGAAGGTAATAACAGGGGAAATGAGGGACAAAAAAGGTTTAAGACATTCAGAAGATACCAAAATGGCAGAAATGAGTCCTTCCTTATCATTAATTACTTGAAATATAAATGGTTAACCTCTCCAATCAAGAGACAGAGATTGGCAGAATAAATTATAAAAAGGGGGGTAACTATACGCTCCACAAAAGGCTCATTAAAGATGTAAACAGGTTAAAAGTGAAAAGATAAAATAAGATATCCCATGCAGTTACCAAAGAGCTGGGGTAGCTATACTAAAGTCAGATAAAATAAACTTTAATTAAAAAACCATGACAAAGAATAAAGGATATCATATAGTGATAAAAAGGTCAAGTCATCAAGAAAATAAAACAATAATAAATATATATGCATCAAACAACAGACCCAAATTATATGAAGCAACACTGACATAACTGAAGGGAAAATACAGATCCATAATTAAAGAGATTTCAGTGTTCCACTTTCAACAATGGATGAACAGCCAGGCAGAAGACCAATAAAGAAACAGAGGACATGACAATCACGATAAATGAAATGTATCTAAGAGACATATATAAAACACTGTATCCAATAATAACTTGTTTCTTAAGTGCACATGGACTATTACGCCGGATGGATGTTATACCACAAAACAAATCTCAAAAGTCTAAAAGAGATTGAAATCATAAAAAAGATCTTTTCTTGTCATAATGGAATAAAACTAGAAGTCAATAATGGAAAGAAAACTGGAGCATAAATAACTATATGCAAATCAAACACCATGTTTTTGAACAATGGCAAAGAAAAAAAATCAAAAAATACACAGAGACAAATGAAAATACACCATATAAAAACTTATGGCATAAAGCAGACACAGTGTTGAAAGAAACTTACAGCTCTAAACATATACACTGAAAAACAAGATCTCCAATCAATAGTCTAATTTTGCACATCAAGGAATTAAAAAAAAAAAAAGGACAAGCTAAACAGGAAGCTACCAGAATTAAGGAAATAATAAAGAATAAAAAAATTAGAAAATATCAACAAAACGAAAGGGTGGCCTTTTGAAAAGATAAAATTTACAAATTGGCTATACTAAGACAGAAGACTAAAATTGCTAAAATAAAAAATAAAAGTAGGGACAGAACTACCAACTTTACAAAAATAAAAAGTATTATAAGAGAATACTATGAACAGTTATATACCAACAACTTGGATAACCTAGATGAAATGGACAAATCCTAGAAACACACAGAGAAATACCTACCAAAATTGAATCATAAAAAAACAGAAAATCTGAACAGGCTCTAACTAGTAAGGAGATTGATCTGTATTCAGAAACCTTGGGAACCCCCTCCCCCCAAAAAATAAGGTCAGGACTAGATGGTGTCATTGGTGAATTCTAAACAATTAACACTAATACTTCTCAAACTCTTCCAAAAAAAGAAAAGAAAATGAGGGAACACTTCCTAAACTCATTCTATATAATCATTACCAGCATTACCCAATACCAAAGCCAGAAAAAGACACTACAACTAGAGACCAATATCCTTTATGAATAACAATGTAAATATCAAATACATACCTTTGTTTTCAAAAGGAAGAAAGTTATCTCTGTTCACAAATAACATGATGTAGAAAACCCAAAGATTATTCGCTTGAATTCAGAAAAGTTGCAAGATACAAAAATCAACACATAAAAGTCAGTTTCATTCCTGTGTACTAACAATGAACAAACAATAGGTAGTGAAAAGAAAACAACTCCATTTGCAATAGCATCAGAAAGAATAAAATACTTAGTAATAAAGTTAACTGGAGGTGAAAGACTTGTATGCTAAAAACTACAAAGCACTGCTGAGAGAAATCATCTTCATATTTTATTATCATTAAAAGGAAAAGGACAAGCATTGATAAGAACATGGAAGAACACCTCTGCACAGCTGATGAGAATATGTAAAAGGATACAGCCACCGAAGAAACAGTTTCATGGTTCCTCAAAAAGTTACAACACAGAACACCATATAAGCTAGCAATTCCACTCCTGGTTTATATACCCAAAAGAACTGAAAATAGAGACTCCGATACTTAATATACTAATGTCCGCAGCAGCATTCTTCAAAATAGCCAAAAGGTGTAAAAAACCTAATGTTTATCAACAGGCAAATGAATAAACAAATGTTGTATATACATCGAGTAAAATATCCAACCTCAAAAGAATTAAATCCTAATACATGCTACAATAGGGATGAACCTAGATAACATTATGCTAAGTAATATAAGCCAGACATAAAGAATACCATATTATTCTACTTACGTAAAGTCTAGTACAGGCAAATTTATGGAGAGAGAAAACAGAACAGAGTACCAAAAGCTATGTAAAAGGGGAGGTTGGGGAGTTATTTAATGCGTGTAGTTTCTACTTGGGAAGATGAAAAGATTTTGGAAAAGGGTACTGATAATGGCTGCCCAGCACTATAAATTTACTTAAAGTCACTAAACTGTACACTTTAAAATGGTTAAGCAGATTCTGAATACACCTGAGGATAAGTCAAGTTACCAGAAATTTGAACTAGTTTCTTAGACTGCCAGGTATACATTTTTCTATCTGTCCAGCCACATACCACCCAAACAAGTGAAAGAATTCAGACCATAAACGGCATATATTTTTTGTTTGTCAAAGACACTTATAACTAGGGCTAAACTCCATATTCTCAGCAGTCACACAATTTCTACTATCATTAAGACAATCATGATGTCAGGCACCTGGGGATCTGCATACAGGTACATCCATTATTTTAAGAATCAAATAAGGTATCTCCAACCCCCATCTTAACTATATTCTTTGAGGATGGATAGACTATGTCCTCAAATGCGGACTGACTTCCTGCCATGTTGCTGGAGCTCCTTGCTCTCCACCATCCCTCATTGTTTCATTCCTACATCCTCATATCTTTCTTCCAGGCAGACCGAAAATTTAAAATTCCTCTGTTTTTGTCTTTTCCTTCTGGACTTCTCATACCCACAAAAGGTCAAGGTATTGCCTCAAAGTCATCTTCTCTGATGTATGGACTATGCTATTCCCTTAGTATGTGAAAATTATTCAACTACTTTAAACAATTCTTCCCTTTCAGTGACATTAAAATTCATATACAGTGGAGACCAGAAATTTTTTATTCACTTGCTATTTACTGAGTGCTAAATAAGTCATAAATTTTAAAATATTAGCTTTTAATTCAGAAAGTATTGTTTTAGATGCCCTCATTCTTCTCAAATATGACAGTACAAACTTCAAAATTCTTAAACCAATATACAATCATAAAGGAAACAAAAAATAGTCAAACTAATTGTTTTAAAAAATAAATTCCCTGACCAGTTGTAATTCCACTTAGTATGCTTAAAACAAACTACCAAATGGGATACATACACAAGAACTGGACCTTATAAAATAAAATTTCAATAAGGATTCACATTTCCTACCTTTTTAAAGCAGACAAACCAAATTCAAAGTAGATAGATAGATAGAGGAATAGAAAAAAAAAATCTGTTATATTATACATTGGTTAAGAACATAGATGTGACTAGGAATAGTGAATACAGAGTCAAAAGGAGTTTCCTATAAGAGAAAGGTGCATTCTAGAATAAGAAGAGCAAGCTTTGGAGCTTTGGAGCTATGTAGGTCTATTGATATCCTCTCTCAATTCTCATGACAGCCTTCGGATGGAAAAAGAATCAGCCCCTATGTGGCAAGTAACAAATGAAGAGACAAGTTTAGGGATGTCACATGTTCTCTAGCTAGGACATATAATAGCAGAATTAGGATCTGATGCCAGCAATGTTTAATCCCAAAACTTCTGAACTCCCACAGTTAATACAAAAGATACACATATATCAAAATAATGGAAATCACTCCCATTACTACATGTCTGACAAGTATTGAGCATTAAGCCTCAACTTAGGTGCACCTACACACACACCCTGAAAGTTTTTACCCCAACATACAAAATTTGAAGTACAAAATTTGGAAAATCGCTAGCTCTGTTATATTCATATGGCAGACACATCACGAATCTAAGATTGATGAGAGAATCCTCTATATTTTGAGATTTCTTAAAAAAAGCAAATATATCTTAGTCTAGGAAACAACCAACAACCTGAAATCCCAGCTTCCCTGGAGTTAGGCCAAACTAAACCTTAGTATTCCAAACCTTGAAGGTACATTATCCTTTGCCCCGGCATGAAGATGGCCAGGCATATAGACTACTGTCAAACTGTATTTTGTTGCTGATCTTTATTTTTAATACATCTGTTTTTTTTCTTACTGAACAATATTTTGATTCCTGTTTCATCAGTACTCTTCATGTAGTTCTAAATTAAAGGCTTAGGTAAAACTGTAAATGGTATTTAAATCTTTGCTTTAAATACGTGAAAAATCAATAAATATTTCAGAAAAGAAAACTTGGGCTTTATAAAGAGTTTCATGTAGAAAAATGATCAGAGGGGAAAAAAGAAAATGAACGGAAAATATTGGCTTTGACTACCACCAGTTTCTTCCATAACCCATCTCAAAGTACCTGTCTAAATACCAAAAGGTATTTAAGTAAAATCTGTTTAGTAGTACAATTCACTAAATGGGTTAAAAAGAAAACTAATAGAATCTGTGAAGTACAAACTTACAAAATACACAGAAGGAACTTTTTATCTTATGGTCTCAACACCAAGTCATTATATATACCAAAAAAGAAAAAAGACATGTGGTTTTTAGTTCTATATTAGTTTAAAAATAAGTTTAAATACAAGGACAATTCACATAGCACGTAGTGGTATACACTCCGATGCACAATAAAATATAGTGTTGTTAAAACAATCTTGGGAAGTAAGTAAAAAGACCAAGAGTGAAATAAAAGTGGAGGAAAAACAAAATCATGTAGTGTATCATGAATCCCTAAATAACTTCATGTTTTTCTCTCCATTTTAGAAATTAACCTTACTTCACAAATGTCTGACTAAACCAGAGCCCACACCATCACAGAGAGTATCAAGACAAAAAGTTTTAATGTTTTCATACATTATTATAATGAATGTTATTATTCACAAAATTTTAAAAGTTGTTTAGCCTAATTCTTTCACAGGGAACCAAACTGCTTGTCAGTAGCCAAGTTCTTTTCTGAAGCAAAACAACTAACTCAGTAAAGGGCTTAAATGGGATATAATATTAAGATAATTTCTCATAGTTGTTTTATGTATGAAGAATCAAATGCCAAAGTAAATGCATTTAGAATGGCAATACTTTAAGGTTTTCTTACATCTAAAATTATTACTATACAATAAGCTTAGTGTCTATGTTTACACCCATTTAACTTAAGCTCTTTTGACATTTATTTAAAATATTTGTTTAAAGGCGCCTGGGTGGCTCAGTTGGTTAAGCGACTGCCTTCGGCTCAGGTCATGATCCCGGAGACCTGGGATAGAGTCCCACATCAGGCTCCCTGCTCGGCGGGGAGCCTGCTTCTCCCTCTCTCACTCCCCCTGCTTGTGTTCCCTCTCTGGCTGTGTTTCTGTCTGTCAAATAAATAAAAATCTTTAAAAAATAAAAATAAAAAAATAAAATATTTGTTTAAAGATTTATTTATTTGAAGAAAGAGAGGGAGCAGAAGGGGGGTGCAGAGAGAGAGAGAGGGAAAGAAAAACTTAAACAGACTCTGCACTGAGCATAGAGCCCAAGGCAAGGCTCAATCTCACAACCTTGATATCATGACCTAAGCGGAGCCAAAACCAAGAGCTGGTGGCTTAACTGACAGTGCCCCCCAGGCACCCCAAGCTCTTCTGACATTTAAAGTCATAGAAACTGAAATGATGACGTTTAGTTACTAATTATTATGAATAACAACATAAGTGCTGATAAAAACCTGATTCAAATTTATCAGTGGACCAACTTCTTAAAACTTAAGAAAACAACTTTATATTACAGAGATTTAAATGCATATGTTATCTACATTAAAAAGCATCTGGCTTGGGGCGCCTGGGTGGCTCAGTTGGTTAAGCGACTGCCTTCAGCTCGGGTCATGATCCTAGAGATCCAGGATCAAGTCCCACATCGGGCTCCCTGCTCGGCGGGAATCCTGCTTCTCCCTCTCTCACTCCCCCTGCTTGTGTTCCCTCTCTGACTGTGTTTCTCTCTGTCAAATAATTAAAAAAAAAAAAAAATCAAAAAAATAAAATAAAATAAAAAGCATCTGGCTTAATTTCTAAGCCCATGATTCCCACAAGAATCTCTAAAATAGAGTGAAAAAAGGTAAAAGAAAGGATATAATACATGAAAATACCACCAAGCAAGTAGTTTCTGATTTATTCAATTCACACAATATGTATTTACTGCATATCTACTGTGCAGCAAGTACTATGACAGATGCCAGAAATATAAAGGGGAATAAAGACAACATCATCCCTATTTTCCTAGTAATTATAGTCTCATATGGAAAGATAACCTGATAAAGACAATCCTATGATTAAGTACATAAAAAATTAATATAAATGCTCTATGAAAAGGATCATAGCACTATGAAAGTATCTAGTAAAGTAAACTGTTCTAGAATAAAGGCTCAGGGAAGACTTAAAAAAATAATAATAATAATAATAAAAAGGTTTCAAGGTAAGAAATGAAAGCTGAGAAAAATTAAGGTGAGAGAAGTGGTAATGGGCGGGGGGGAGGGGGGGGATACAGGTAAAGCCCCAGTAGTGAGAGTGGGAGGGAGCAACAGTACATTCAAGAAACAAAAAAGGATAGTGTGGCCACAGGCAGAGACCAAGAAAAGGAGTGGTATAATAAAGAATCAAAGAGGAGAGGGGCCAGACCATAAAGTTTAGTATACTTTAGGATTTTAGTCTTTATACTAGTCTTAACTGTTTAGTGAAAAATGTCTGTTTCTAATTAAGTTCTACTTTTGCAACATCTTTATCGGTAATGGAAGCATCACAAACAATTTTCAAAAATAAGCCAGAGTGACCTTTGTTGCCTGAGGCAAAAACAGGTTTCTGGTTTTTTATTTTTATTTTTTTAAAGATTTTATTTATTCATTTGGCAGAGAGAGACACAGTGAGAGAGGGAGCACATGCAGGGGGAGTGGGAGAGTGAGAAGCAGGCTCCCCACCTAGCAGGGAGCCCAGTTCGGGGCTCAATCCCAGGACCTGAACCAGGATCATGACTTGGATCAGGATCATGACCTGAACTGAAGGCAGACGGTTAAGGACTGAGCCACCCAGGTGCCTGATTTCTGTTTTTTAAAATTAAATTTATTTTAAGATCATATTAAATGGGGGGAAATCACCACCCACTCAAAATAAAAGATTTCTATCTAAGAGTGCCTGGGTAGCTCAGTCAGTTAAGCATCTAACTCTTGATTTCCACTCAGGTCATGATCTCCAGATCCTGAGATCAAGTCCCCTGTCTGGCTCCTTGCTGAGCCTGAAGACTGCTTGAAATTCATTCTCTCTCTCTCTCTCTCTCTCTCTCTCTCTCTCTCTCCCTCTGCCCCTCCCCCTGCCCGTGTGCACACTCTCAAAAAAAATTGTAAAAAAAATTAAAAAGATTTCTATCTCAAAAGTTAAGGAGTTTTGCTCTGAGCAACCTTCTGCTTTACAGATCACTTTACTTTTAAAGCATAGTGTTTAAACGGAATATAAAAAGGAATCAGTATCAAAAATTTAAACAGAAAATATTCTTTTCCAATATTTGTATCCCTACTAAATTCTATCCTGTTTTAAATACCATTTTCCTAACTATTTAGTCATTTTAAATTGTGATCTTATAACTAACAACATCAAATACTTAATCAAATAATGCAGTTAACGTCATTTAAAAATCTGGGGCAGTGTCCACCTCATCACAGTCACTACATTTTTTTTTAATTCCTTTTAACATTATGGTCCCTCACCCCTCTCCATGTAATATTCAGTAACATAAATAATGATATTATTTCATTTCTACTGATTAATAAAAATATTAACATTCAAAAAAGTTACTGTAAATTTACTAAGGATAAAAATACTGGACTTTGTACCAAGATCAAAATATTAATACACATTCTTTTTTTATTACTGCTAAATATCAATAGTCTAGTTGGTACACAGATGAAATACAACAAAATTCAATATCCACACTGAAATAAGTTCTCAGTGACTGAGAGATTGAGGAGTTTGGACTGAACATTCATTCATTCATTCATTCATTTGGTTAGCCATTACCTCTTGTGGAAATCATTTAACAGAAGAAATTAGTTCTAATGAAAATGAAAGCCAATAAGGTTGAACTTCATATTTTCAATATGAAAGAAAGATTATACACATGCCTCTATTCAACCCATAATCTCTAAATATTTTTATATACCTCAAAAAATGGAGTCACACAGAGACTTCACATTTCAGACCATTTCTAGTTAAGTGTTTTCAAACGAATATAAATCAGATTGGAATAAAAGATATGAAATATATCAAGATATGAAATATGAGGTTTCTTCCTGGATGACCCATTTAAAAAAAATGTCATATTTGAGTAAAATAACTATATTTTTCATCTAACACATCTTCAAAAATTATTATATTTTTCCTCCTTTGCTGTTCCATATAAACATTAAACAAATGACTCAAACATCTAAACTTACAGCTGTAGCTATTTTCCCTGTACTAATTAGTAAGGCAAAATTAGCATAAGCAAAGCAGAGTTTTTGCCAATTCTTTGCTCCTTCCAAAGAGAGTAACAATGTTTCTTTGAGTGGTGTTTTAGAAGAACTTTAGCTTGGAAGTAGCAAGGGAGAACAGAAGACATACAAATTAAACATAAGAAATTTCATCCTAACAAAGAAAACAATGTCATTTTTGTATCATAACCATTCATGTATACATGTATATATGTATCAATATTTGCCTTTCTACTATACCCTAAGACTACAATTTAATAATTATATGTCTTTATGTGAGAGCTATATTTTAAAATACATACATGCAGATCCTTTGCAGACTGTTAACCATTGAGGTACTCCCACTTAATATACATAGGTGGCAGGGAGAGTGAGAGATGCAAAGTGACAGTCAAAAATTAAAAGGAGGGGTGTCTGGATGGCTCAGTCAGTTAAGGGTCCAACTCTTGATTTCGATTCAAGTCATGCTCTCAGGATTGTAAGATCCAGCCCTGCATCAGGCTTCACACTCAGCAGGGAGTCTGCTCAAGATTCTCTCTTTTCCTCTCCATCTGTCCCTCCAGCTGTTCGCTCTCACATTCTCGCTCTCTCTAAAATAAATTTTTAAAAAAATTTTTTAAAAAAATTTTTTATTACCTTTGGAAGATTTCAGGCAACCAAGTCAATTTAAAAACTGGTAAACAGGGATGCCTGGGTGGCTCAGAGGGTTAAGCCTCTGCCTTCGGCCCGGGTCATGATCTCAGGATCCTGGGATCGAGTCCCACATCGGGCTCTCTGCTCAGTAAGGAGCCTGCTTCCCCCTCTTTCTCTGCCTGCCTCTCTGCCTATTTGTAATCTCTCTCTCTCAAAGAAATAAATACAATCTTAAAAATATAATAAAAAATAAAAATAGGGGTGCCTGGGTGGCTCAGCTGGTTAAGCGACTGCCTTCAGCTCAGGTCATGATCCCGGAGACCCAGGATCAAGCCCCACATCGGGCTCCCTGCTCGGCGGGAAGCCTGCTTCTCCCTCTCTTACTCCCCCTGCTTGTGTTCCCTCTCTTGCTCTGTTTCTCTCTGTCAAATAAATAGAATCTTTAAATAAATAAATAAATAAATAAATAAATAAAAACTGGTAAATGAAAGGGAGTCTAGCACTTATTCTGCCTTTCTGTATAAACTGTATTACATGGAAACAAAAAAGTTGATAGGAGAAAGTTCTTTACAGCAGTCCAAATAATAAATGAAGGAATGATAAAATCAGAACAAGACCATTTTGCAACCTCTAATAAAACAATGGACTGAAGCAATGATAGTCAATGGCTGTGAAAACCATTAGGTGAAAAGTTGATATGGAAGTTTACAATGGATAGATTAGGCTAGCAATACTTGAACCTACTGATCAGTCTTAACACAGACAACCAAACATTATGTGCCTCGTGATATTATGCAACAGGAGGTATAACAGGGGCACCTGGGGGGCTCAGTCAGTTAAGCATCTGCCTTTAGCTCAGGTCATGATCTCAAGGTCCTGGGGTGGAGCCCTGCACTGGGCTCCCAGCTTGGCGGTGACCCTGCTTCCCCTTTTCCCTCTGCCTGCTGCTCCCCCTGCTTGTGCTCTCAATCTCTCTCTCTGTCAAATAAATATTTTTTTTAAAAAAGGAGGTATAATAATCTCTAAAGTATTATTTTAAAAAAAATTAAACCCATATCTTTTTAAGACTTTGGATTTAACTACCAACTCATAAGAAACACTGTGGACAGAGGAATATGTTAAATGACACTACAAAGGTACAGTCAGCAAAATTCAAACTGTGAAAAATTCTGTAAGACAAATAACCTACTTTATTTATCAAATAAATTACAGGGGGTGGAGGGAGAATAGAGAAAAAAGAAACTGTACATTAAAAGAGACTTAGAAATATACTAACTGCAATATGTGGACCATGTTTAGATCTTAACTCAAGCAAACCTGTATTAAAAAAAAAAAAGCAAAATCCTTTATTAGACAATTATAAAAATCTTAATACTAACTGGATATTGAATTATATTAAAAATTATTAATTGTGATGAGAGTATTATGGTTATAGGAAAAAAATGTGTTCCTATCTTTTAGAGATATATGCACACAAATATTTACAGATAAAATTGTTATGACAGGCAGGAATTACTTCAAAACAATTTGGAAAACTTATTGGGAAGCACTGGTATA
The DNA here is from genome assembly GCA_004023965.1 of Spilogale gracilis. Classification (NCBI taxonomy): domain Eukaryota; kingdom Metazoa; phylum Chordata; class Mammalia; order Carnivora; family Mephitidae; genus Spilogale; species Spilogale gracilis. The sequence goes on along the minus strand of PITA01002774.1, from coordinate 88,031 downwards.
AATGAAATAAAACTGGCCATGTTTTAACTGTTGAAACAGGGTGACTGGTATACAACAATTCATTATGCTACTCTATTTTTATATGTTTTTAAATACTTGTTTTAAAGTTTGAAAAAAAAATACAGAATTCTCATTCACAGATGGTTAATCTCTGAGGTGTTCTTATTTAACATACTAATTGTGCTCACCTACCCATAAGGCATTATTGTGGGTATTGAGACACAGTATAAGAGACAAGCATTTTAAAATTCCCTTCAATAAAGCAACTGAGAAATGAAAGAATTATTAATTAAGTGAAAGCACATAATTTCAGAGACTTGCCAATAGCAGTTAATAAATATGAAGATAAACAATAAGAAAGCAGGTTGTGGGGGTTTTTTTGTTGTTTGTTTTGGTAATCATCTTTCTACTTCCCCCTTTCTACACAAAAAAATGATTTTAAATTTGGCAATTTTTAGTTTCCTTTTTTAGGAGGTCTTAAAATCAAAATGACAAACACATTCAACTCCTCCCCAGCTTGTTTAACTTTCTACTACATGATAACAAAAACCATTTAATTAAAGTAAAGCAAAACTGAGCCAAGTATGAAAACAACCTGAAAACAACAGCTTGGGGGCGCCTGGGTGGCTCAATGGGTTAAAGCCTCTGCCTTCGGCTCAGGTCATGGGATGGAGGCCTGCAATTGGCCCGCTTGACAGGGAGCCTGCTTCCTCCTCTCTCTCTGCCTGCCTCTCTGTCTACTTGTGATCTCTCTGTCAAATAAATAAATAAATAAATAAATAAAATCTTAAAAAAAAAAAAAAAAAACCAGCTTGAGAACTTTCCATGCAATCCTGGATATCAAGGCCAAAATGTCCCTCTATAAAAATGTAAGTAATAGTGATAAACTACAACACTTGAAATTGGTATATTGTGCAAGCCCAATAAATACTGTTCATGTCTGACAAATCAAAAACTACAGGAAAAAGAATTATAGACTTCTTTTAAAACTTCGTTTGAAATCTAATACCTAAAAATTTAGATATTATAAAAATCCAAACCTATTTATATGCATATACATTTATGAGCAGCAGCTTAAGCATTTCAAAATAAAATACAAACTATAGTTTTCCTTTATAATTTTTTAATTTATATTCTTAAAGGATCTTTTAAACTGCTAAATACTAAAAACTCTCTTTAACTGTGCACTGGACAGGTAACACTGGAAGAAAGCACTTTTGAAAGTTATATATCACATAAAGAATAGATACTACTTGTCGAATGAGCCATTCTGTTTCATGAAAAAAGAAGAGGCTAGTCACTAATTTCTAGGTCACAACAAGGGAGCAAGTAACATTAGATAGAAGAAAACAGTGTTCAAAATACAATTTGGATCACACCACCTCACTCCCCATGAAAAAACTTTCAGTTCAAAAAAGCATAAAGGAAAAGAGTGAAATACATTGAGCAGTTGTAACCACTTATGAAGCTCATATTGGGAGACAGGAGTAAATACACAGGATCCTGCTAGGGAGTAATAATGGCAGGTTTTATTCAATGTATTTTTCTGATTTAGGGGACATATTCTGGTGTGTGATCTTTCTGAAAAGATCTGAAAACACCCAATTGTGAGTTCTCTGATAACCCAGTTCAACCCTATACTGTTATGTGTATATTCAAATAGAAGCAGCCAACATGAAGGCCAACCCTTTATGCAGAGGTGAACAGACCAACATAGGGCAATACAACCTGGATTTTCTTACTGCTTTGTTTGGACGGCAACAGGAATCTACCTCTTTCTGAGAGGCAAAAATTGTTTTAAAAGAACATCAAGTATGGCACTCTTAGAAAAGTGACCAGTTAAAGCAGCAACTAAGAAAAAATTAGATGAGTGAAGTACTGAAAAAAGAGAGATTTACTAGCCATAAAAAATGGTGCTTAAGTATTTGATACCAGTGTCTTATTAAAAAAGAATAGGGCGCCTGGGTGGCTCAGTGGGTTAAAGCCTCTGCCTTCGGCTCAGGTCATGATCTCAGGGTCCTGGAATCGAGGCCACATCTGGCTTTCTGCTCAGCAGGGAGTCTGCTTCCTCCTCTCTCTCTGCCTGCCTCTCTGCCTACTTGTGATGTCTCTCTCTCTCTGTCAAATAAATAAATAAAATCTTTAAAAGAAGAAGAAGAAGAAGAAATAACTGAGACCCAAACATGAAAAGGCACATGGGTCTTCGATCAATCAAGGCCCAGATTCTGTCCTTGGGCTCTCTAGTTCTATATTCATTTCATTACATAGCACTACCTTCTCTTTCAATGAGTGAGGCCATTACTAAAACAGCTTGCATTTACTAAAAACTCTGGGTAAGCAGGTTAGATGAGTATGTCCCAATCAGTTTGTCCAATGACTTCATTAGACTATGAGGTAGAACTACAACCCCCACTTGACCAAGTTCGCATGAACTTTTTTTTTTTGCAGAGCAAAAAATAAAAATAAAAATTATGTCTAAAATGCAAACACTCGGGTAAATGTTCTCTTCAGACACCAAAGCCTAATTGGGCTGCTGTTTCCCGCAGATTTGTCCACAGAAATTCCATATTAATCTTCTTGTTCTGAACCCATAGTATCCTGTATAATTCCATCAACCTAAGACCAGAACCTGTGAAATTAACACATTCCAAGCCCTTTTCAGAAAGTTGCCTCTCTTTCTCATTTATTAAGTATCCTTAAAAAGCACCCTATTTCTTCTAAGCTTCACATCCAGACCATTAATACCAATAAACGTTAATTCAGAGGTAAGCATAATAAGCATCCATTAAATCATGTTGTTTTTTAGAATTTTTTTCCATGTACTTTTTCAATACTTAAAATTATTCATATGCTAACATATACCTTCACTCAATCTAGACTCTCATTAAATCATAAAGACTTTGAGAGTAAGTTTTGTCAAATACTTTACGTGCAGATATAACACCACACCATACAAAATATATATTCTTCTCTAAAACTATAAGAAATGTTAGTTTTTCTCTATTCTTCCTGGTATACTTTCAACTGTTATCCAATTCTTAGAATAACTTTAAGAAACTTGAAGAAATAAATGAACCTAATCAAAACAAACTCAGAAGGACCACACCACAAAAGCACCAATCCTTAATATTATTTGCTCCAAGAACAACTGCAGAATAGTTTTTTAAAGTGCCATAATATAAATGTGGACCACCATATTGTAATATGAATTATGTTAATATAATTTCCTAAGTTTAAATAACACACAATAGACTGCTAAAAACAATTAAATGACAACCAAGCAATTACTTCAAATAGCAAAAATGTCATCTCTTTACCATGCCAGTTACTCATTTCTATTAATAGTTGTCCTTCAGAAGCCATAAATAAATGGGAGCAGTATCTACCTAAAAAATATTCTGAGAAACTTACCATCATTTTGGCTCTTGCCCTTCATCTCCTCCTTCCACGACAGGATGGTGTTCAGGGGAATATAGTCCCTTATGTATTCTTTGCGTCTCTCGTCTAAGGTCATCTTCAGTAAGCGTTCTTGCAAAATAAAAGCAGAATCTCCATTTGTATTTAACTTTAAAGTTCAGGATTTATTTTATAATTTAGATATTAATTAGGTAAACAAACCAAAGAACTGGACTTGAAAAACATCAAAATGAAAACCTAATGACCCCATATTTGTTTAAAAGTATCAAGGTAATACCATTTTACGGTGGGGGGGGGGGGACAGAGCCTGATGGCGAAGACTCTTATGATAGTCCAAGAAATAAATGAACTCTTTCAATCAACATATAATAACAGTCTACTAGGTGCCAAGTAATATGTTTATACACTGCAGGTGCAAAGGTGAGCCTTAACCTTCAAGAGTTCACAAGACAAAACAAGAATGGATACTATACAAAATAATAGCTACATAACTAAAATACAAAATCCTAAGACAAGTATCTACAAATGCTAAGAGCACAAGAAAGGCAGCCACCACAATATTTCCTTAATTCAAACATGCCATCAACAATAAAAGTGCACTTTCAATTTAATAATGTCTTTGTGGAGGTAATTAAATACTACTTTCAATATACATCTTGATAAGATTAAAATATCTTTAAAAATGCATCTTAGAAAAAAATGCATCTTAGAATTAATTAAATATAAATAGTATTATTAAAATGAATCTTAGAATTAAGAACAGTAAGTCCTTTATAAGTGCCAGGTACATCACAGATAAAATTTCATGGAAATCATCTTTCCAATGACTCAGCCAAACTGATAGTATCATTATTGTTATCTTGTAGATAGGGAAATGAAGCACATCAAAGTTCACTAGCTGTCCAAAGCAAGAAAGCTTTCCATTAAAATCCAGTCAGATACCGGAGTGGTAGTCAAAAACTATAGCCTATTCTATTTGTCACTATAGTGTACTACCTTCACAGAAAAAGCTCCTCAAAAGAAGTGATGTGTTTCTGTTATGTCAGCTGTTATGTATCATATACTTTACCAAAGGTCTCCACAATGTAAAGAGATAGGCAGTTGTACTCTCTCTCCAAAATGAACAGATTTAAGGATAGTATCTAGTTTTAGGTGTCTAACCCTCATAAAATAATTACTTTAAAAGATTCTTTCCAGGGCACCTGGGTGGCTCAGTGGGTTAAAGCCTCTCTCCCTTAGGCTCAGGTCATGATCTCAGGGTCCTGGGATCAAGGCCCATGTCAGGCTCTCTGCTCAGCAGGAGCCTGCTTCCTCCTCTCTCTCTGCCTGCCTACTTGTGATCTCTTTCTCTGTCAAATAAATAAATAAATAAAATCTTTAAAAGATTCTTTCCAAGTGCGCCTGGGTGGCTCAGTCATTAAGCGTCTGCCTTCAGCTCAGGTCATGATCCCAGGGTCCTGGGATAGAGCTCTCCACATCGAGCTAGGCGAGGGGCCTGCTTCTCTCTCTCCCACTCCCCCTGCTTGTGCTCCCTCTCTGGCTGTGTCTCTGTCAAATAAATAAAATCTTAAAAAAAAAAAAAGTTCTTTCCAGAAATAAACTGCAGAAAGTATTAACATAAGGAGAAGCGAACAGAAAATGGGAAGCCAACATTTTTCCCTGTTCCTAGAACTGAGTTTCCTTCAGCCACATTAAGAAGTAATAATAATAAGGTATTTTAAGCAAATGTGATATAATCAAATCAAAATACTACAATACTCAATGGTCAATACTGTACTGAATGTAATATGCTTAAAGGGCATTTAAGCTGAAATCCAAGAATCTGGAATTCAGGAAAGAGATCTAGCTAGCCTAGAGATTTTCGAAATTATAACCAAAACTTCTGGCCCTAAAGTTCATAAGAAAAGGTATGGGATGTGATCAAATCTCCTAAAAACAATCAGGGGATGGACACAAAGAGGGGAAAAATAAAGTAAAACTTAGATGTCACTGGAGGTATAAGGTGAATCAAAGTGCCAATGATGTAGAAACCAGCAAAGAGTTTTAATAAGAAGACGGGAGAAGGGAGATGGGGTAACTGGGTAATGGACATTAAGGAAGGCATGTGATGTAAGGAGCACTAGGTAGTATATAAGACCGATGAATCACTGAAGTCTGTCTATGAAACTAATAATACACTCTATGTTAATTGAACTTGAAATATAAAATAAAATAAGTAGAAGAGGGAAAATACTGTCAATTGCTACAGGAAGAGAAGGAAGAATAAAAATAAACCATTAGTTTTATCAACTGGATCACCAACAGCACTGAAGAGAGAGCAAAGTGGTTAACAGAGCTGTCTGGATTCCAATCCCAACCCATGCAAATCTAGGCGATCTTGGCTTACTTAATCTCTTTATGTCTCAGTTTCTTTTTGAGATAGGTATTATACACAATTTATAGATGAGAAAATTAAGCCAGAGAGGTAGAATAACATACCTAATGTTACACAGCTAGTAAACAATGCAAGTAAGATTCAAAACCAGACAAATGTTCAAAGTTCTTGACCCTACAGTATACTACATCATAGAGTTGTGAAAATTAAATGAGATAACCCATGTAAGGTACAGTAGTCCCCCCCCTTATCTGCAGTTTTGCTTTCCAAACTTGTAGCTACCCATAGTCAACTGCAGTCAGGAAGAAGATGACCCTCTCTCTGACATAGTGTCAGAGAATCAGGAGTAGCCTAGCACTATGTCATGTCATTCATCTCACTTCATCTCATCACATGGGCATTTTATCACCTCACATCATCACAAAAAGGATGAGTATAATACAATAAAATATTCTGATGCCACATTCACTTAACTTTCAATACATAGTCATAATTGTTTTATCAGGTAACATCATGTAACATCACGTTACTGTGCCTAATTTATAAATTAAACTTTACCATAGGTATGTATACACAGAAAAAAAAAAACAAACATAGCAGTGTTAAGTATCCACAGGGGGTCTTGGAACATATCCCCATAAATAAGAGGAGACTACTGTACTTAGAATAGTGCTGGGCACACAAACAGAACTCAAATACTAACTCTTTTATATTAGTACCATAACTGTTATTACTGAATGAATTTGGAAACATTACTTTCACTAGAGTATAGTTGAGATCCAGGAGCCTACAAGAGAAGTGAAGAAAAGAAGTTGAGAACAGCAGCTCCAGGATGAAGCCCTTTGGAAAGAAGAGTATTTTATGGTAGAGACTCAGTAGCATAATAGGCTGAGGAGGGGAACCTAAAGATACTGACAAACTAAATATACCCAAAAGGGAATAAATGATAGCTCAGGATATCAAGGAATACAGGAGAGAGACAAAGAGCATAAGAAAAGTGCTTCCATTATGATAGCAACAGAGGTGAAAGGACAAAGAACATGTAAAGAAATGGAGAGAGGAAGATGTTAGGACTCTTCGTGTTACAGGACATGCATTTTCTAAACAAATTAAAAGGAAATGTCACATGTTTAATATAGGAGGAGGGGTCCTTCCTAATAGGAAGCTTGAAGGAAAGGGTAAATTTGGAATACTCACAGAAAGGAGAAAAAGAGGTGACTAGCACTTTCCAAAGCAATACTAAAAGAATCCAGATCATTAATATAGACATATTGCAATATCAGTGATCAAGTTGGGAGATATTATAAAGCAACTTGTAGTTTTAGTAAATGTCAGAAGGTAATATAGAAATGCAATCTGGCCTCTGTCATTCCATTTATTTAAACACTTAAGTATGGATACTTAGAAAAGAAACAAGATCAATATAAGAAATTAAGATTAAAAAATATTTTTAAAAAGAAAATAAGATAAAACAAAGAGAAGATTTATGTTCCAGTACTTAAAATTATAATACACATTAAGTGGTTTTAAATTAGGGCTCAAAATAAGACATTAATAACATTGATTTAACACATGTGGACTTAAGAAGTCCTCAGTTATTTGTTTCAACAATGAAACATACTAAGGACCACAAACATCTATACAGTTTCTTGGGCATTAGACAAAACTTTTCCTGAAAGAATGCTTCCCCTTCATGATGAATCTGCTCTATAAACCAAACATATAAGCAGACAGACCTACTATTAGATGGCACACTGAGTTAAAGCGTGTCTACAGAATGCCCAGACATTTCAATGAAGTGGATAAGCCGTCCTTTAGGTTTAAATAACAGCTGCAAAAATACAATACCATCCTCACCAGTGCAATGAAAGAAAAAAGGTCATGTTTCCCATTAGCTTCTTTAATACTAACCACTGCAGTAGAAATCCTTAGTTCCCTCTTGATGGTTCAATACATACTTTTAAATATTAAATATTCAAAAATAGACATGCTGATACACTGAGACATACACTAAAGTCTTCAAATCACAGCTTAAGTTTTTCCTTTACCATTAAACTCCATGTAAAAATAGATTAGTTTTAGATAAAACGTATTTAATATGTTAAATGCCCTCTTCAATTGTGCATTTGCTTCTTTATTTAGAAAATTTAACTCAGTTATGTTTTCCCCTTTTGTTAGAAGCAAAAAACAAAAAACTCAAAAGACATGTCAAAAGACATGAAAGATTCTAAAAAGCCTGCTTGCCATGGTCCAAATGTGTATATGTTAAATGAAGGACCCATTATAACATTGTTACTTTACGAACATTATTATGACAGAAAAGTACTTCTTAAGCAATCACTGTAATTTCATCAGGGAATCAGGTAATGCAAACTATCTCCATGAATTCCATTATTTTGCCTTATTGCCAATACAAAACTAACATTCCAAGACCATCAACAAAAATGGGCATAGATGATCTTTCATTGCTTACAAGAAAAATTATTGTTGAAAGTGTGCTGAAACTAAACTAACTGCCACTGCAAAAACAAAGATCATCTTACACTACTTTATATATACCAGGCTATTAATCTCAACAGAATTTTTAGTTCCACATAAGCCCATAATCATTAAGACATAATTAAATGACATACAACCTAATCTTTCAATATTTTAAAGGCCATTTTAATTGGATTGTTCGATCATGTTAGATTTTCCCAATAGTTAATTTAAGAAAAAAATCCCTCCTCATCCCTTTCCTTTTGCGCTGTTTGAAGTAGACCCTATATGAAGGATTCTTTTTCCACATATATTCTCTTTCTTATGCCCACTCTTTGGCCTTAGTGTTCTTAGTGTTTATAAAGGCCAGGACTTGCAAAAAGAATCTACAGGTTTTAAAGAGCTTTTATCAAGGAAATCACCTCTCAACCTAGTCACCCCGTTATCCCTCTAATATGAAGAAGATGGGATACTTCTGAGAGATCTGCACTACCCTTGCCCGACCTCACTCTGGATACACAAATTTAGTCAATGTTAGCAGTAGCAACGCAAGTACTTTGCTACATTTCTGTAAAAAGCTAAAAGAACACAAAAGTGTGAAAAGAATGAAGAAAAAAGACCAGAGACTAAAGTTTTATCTCGGAATATTATCTAACTATAATGCCAGAGAAAAAGAGGAGAGGTAGAAAGAAAAGAGAATTGGATGGCACACTTTTGTGTCTTACAGGAATCAGTGTCGCTGTCAATCTAACTGATCTAGAGAAGCTTTAATATGCACAAAATTCAGGGATAGGTTCATTCATGGAGAGTGGTATCAGCTTCACTATCTTACATTGAGCAACTTCTGGTGACAAATGGGCATGAAACACACAGAAACACACTGCAGAGAAAAGCCCATTCAGACTTTTCTGAAAGCACTTTATCCTCACGGGCAAGATGCCCGGTTTCAGTTTCCCCTAGAGTTCCAGGTTTCAAAAGTCACCTGCGGCACAGAAGGGACCTAGAGAAGGGGTAAACGCCCGAAGGTAGATCTGACAATATGCCACCTGGGGCGGGGGGGGGGGGGACACAGAGGCGAGGAGTGACAAGACGACGATCAACTGGGCGCTGAGGCGCTGCAGCAGCTGCAGCCCGTGTGCCCGCCGCCGGGCACAGGTCCCTGAAACAACGGGTCGGGAGTCCGAAAGTCTCAGCTGGGGTCCCGGGAGAGGGTGGGGGACCTGAGCAAGTTGTGCCGCGCCCGGGCACTGATGCGCGGGATCCACGCCACCAGCAAGACTAAAGCAGCCGGGCAAGGAAAGAAGGTGACCGGGCGCGGCAGGCAGCAGAGGGGCGTGCGCCCACACGTGCGCGAGCCGCAGGTGCCCGGGGGCGGCGCGTGCACGCTGATGTGCGCGCCTGTCTGCGCGTGTGTACACACGGACTCGCGAGGGAGGCGGCACCGGCCGGCCGGGCGCGAGGCGGGAGCTCAGGCGGAGGGCGCCGCGGCACACACAGCCCTGACCCCCGCCCCCACCCGACCCCCACCCCCCGCACCCCCAGGACTCGACGGGCCAGTTACCTTTCTCCTCTCTCCACACCTTTTTCTTCTTGTTGCTGGGGTACATGTTGCCGTGGGGGTGGCTGGCTTTAAGCTGCAAGTTCCCCAGGCTCACGGGCAAACAGGGTGTGTGTGGAGTGGGAGGGGTGGGAGGGGGCACTCGGGAGGAAAAAAAGTGCAAGAGGCTCCGGGTCCCGCGCCACTCGCCAGTCGCCACCCTCTTCCCTCAGCCCGCGCTCGGCTTCAGCTCCCACCCTCCTCAGCCCGGCGTCCGCCGCCACAGCAGCACCTCAGAGCCTGTCAACTAGGTCACGCCTCGCGCTAACCTAACACCCGCGCAGGCCCCGCCTCCCAGCCGCTAGCCAGCGACGCCTCCCATTGGCTGCACCGCCCGCCGCTCTCCGCGTTCCAGTCACCGCGCGCCCCTACTTCGGCCCCAGGGCGCACGCGCAGGCGCAAGCTCGGGCCAGACGCCGAGGACGTTGGGGAGCTGGAGGGGGCGGAGCCAGGGCGCGAGGGGGCCTAAGACGGCCTCGCGTTAGAGGGGCGGGGCGTGGAACGGACGCCGGGGAGGAGCATGAGGTTGCAGGCGCTTCCCACGGCTTCTCAGCGGAGGGAGAACCTGAGGGCGTGGTCTATAGGACAGGTGCGCTAGTTGACTGAGGAACTAGCAGGAGAAAGCTGCCTTTGGGGCTGGAGGATGTGAAAGTGGGAGGAGAATTGAGTCAACGCAAATTGTCCATGTTTACTCTAACTGGCCGGTCTGGGTGGATTTTACCAGATAATCTGAAGCTTTCCTCTTGGTGAGTAAATATAACGCGAAGAATGAGAAGATTGGGAAATAGTTCCGCACCATATACAATCAGCTCCTCAGCCTTGCAGTAAAAATTACAGTCTTCGCTGGAGTGTGGGGAAGTTTGGAAAGAGCAAAGATAGACTGGACTAAACCTGGGTTTTAGAAACAGTAGTGGCAACCAAAATGTTATACTGAAAACAAAAAAAAAAAATCTTATATTAAAGCAAATTCCAGTTGGTGTCAACCAGAGCCAAGTCATCTTATCCTTTTTCTCCTCCAACTGCTTCAACTCAAGGCACTGGGTTTAAGGGCTGGCTTGATTCTGGGTAATACTAATCTGTCGGGGTTCTGAAAATCCAATTGGGGTAGAGTCCACCACAAGAGTAGGGTGACCTAGAATTTAGAGGAAGTTTGACAGCTCCCTCCTCCAAATGTATTTCATTTCTAAATATCAGACAATTTACGAGGCTGATTTGGTGGATGTCATGAATCTACATTTATTTGATATTTGGGGTTGCCATGTTATCTGTGTATACTTAAGCCAAGTATGTAAAAGCTAATATTTGCAACACATTTTTTAATAATAAAAGAAAAAAAGGAAAAAAGAGGAAGCTCTTATTAAGGTTTGTTTATAAAAAAAAAAAAGAAGAAAAAAATGTTTTGAGTAATAGGACACTCATGAGTATAATTCATGACATAGTAAGGTAATAATTTTTATTTTAACATTGTCTCTGCCTCTGTTTTTCTTTTAATATTGTGCGTTTGGCTGGGAGAAATAAGGAAGTCTTCAAAAAGGAAGTGACATTTGAGCTAGTAATAAAAATAAGTATTTTTTGGAGGGCAATGGAAATAAAAGGAGAGATATTATTGAAGACACATTGCAAAAGTAGAGTCAATAGAAATTGGTAATGGAATAGATTTTGAGAACAGGGTGAGGAAGAGAAAGAAGGTAAGAGTTTCATGGACTAGTTAAGAGGAGAATAGCAGTATTAATAATAATAGGCAATCCAGGAGCAGTTGCACATTTTGTGAGAAATATATTGAGTTCTTATTTAGAAATGCTACACGTAAAGTGTCTGCAGGAAAGTGCATCAGACTGGACAATATCCCTTTTGTTACAAGAGGGAGGCTGTTTCCAACACAGAGTCCACCTATACTTTCTTAGGAAACAAACACTATGCTACCGATTATTCCTTCATGTCAACTCAACGAACCAGAACCATACATCAACTTTGTCAACTCAAGGAATTAGAACCATACATCAACTTTGAAACTTTCTCAAATCTCTTCCATGTTAAAAAAAAAAATCCTCCTGTGATTCCACAACACCCTCCAGCTACTGCTTCTCCTTCCTTCTCAAAAGATTGTCAATACCTGCTGTGTCAATATCCTTGCTTCCCACCTTCTGCTTTTCAGTCCACTTTCTTCTGGGTTCTATCTTATTAACCAACTGAAATAGTTCTTATTAAGGTGACCACTGAGTTTCATGTGCTATTTAATGGACATTTTTCAATCTTTCTCTTACAAGATCTCTTAGCAGCATTTAACACTCAACCTCATATTCCTCCTTGTAGCATTCTTTTCCTTCAATTTTTCCTACCCTTTTGAGATTCCTCCTGTATGGCCATTCCTCTCAATTTCCTTTACTGGCACATCTTCCTTTTCACCCATTACATTTTGGAGTTCATGAAGACTTAGTCTTATCCCTTTGTCTCTTTTCACTTTATACTTTTTCTTTGAGTAATTTCATCCATACTCATGGTTCAGGTATAACAGTGATTCTCAGCCAGGGGCAGTTCTGCTCCACAGGGGACACTGGCAGTGTCTGGAGACATTTTTGATTGACCCAGCTGGGAAAAGACTGCGACTGGCATCTAGTGGGCAGAGGTCAAAGATGTTGTTAGCATCCTCAAGTACATGGGACAACCCCACAACAAAGAATCATCAGACCCAAAATTGCAACACTGCTGAAGTTGGGAAACCCTGAGTTACACCAATGAGTCCCAAATTTATTATCTTCAGCAAAAATTTCTTCTTGAACTTTTAACCTATACATGCTCCCATATATTGAATAACTACTTTAAGAGGCAGTGTTATGTACCAGTTCAAAGGTGCCAGAAACTAGACCAGAAATTCAAATACTGAGTTCACCCTTATTGACTATGGCAAGTTACTCAGTTTCTATACCTTAGTTTTTTTGATTATGTGGATATGATAATTTAGTATCTACCTTGATTGGTATGAGGATGAAATGAGTTAAAACACATGAAGTGACTTAACACCTAGTAAATGTGGCAGAGATGTTCGCTAATACAATTTTTTCTCTCTTGACCCATAGGAAGACTATTTCCCAGTGTCACTTGAAGTTAGATAGGACATGTGACTGCATCCTGGGTGGAATATAAGGCAGGATTGATGTATGCCACTACCAGGCCTACCCATCACATCTTCTGTACACTCATCCCTATCCTCTTTTTTCTTTCCATGATGATCTCAGAAGCAGCATCTCAAGAACAAAGGAGCTTGGATCCCTGAGTCACTGCTTGAAGGAGTATCTCAGTGATCCAAGGAGTACCACATCAGGCTATGATATAAATAAGAAACCTTTATTATACTAATACATTGGTATTTAGAGGGTATTTGTTTCAGCCTTAAGTATTAATTATTCTGACAAAATACCATTATCATATAAGAATATTAAATATTAATATTTAATGTCTCAAAAGTACCTAAAATGTACCATGTACCTCATTGAACTCATGGTCTTTCCTCCACACTTAGATTCCTTCCAGAGTCCCCTATCTCTTCGAATGGCTTCATCACCCTTTCATTTGAGCCATCAGGAACCCTGAACACCATCCCTGATACCTCTTCTAACTTCATGCTCATTTCAAATGAATTGTTGTATCGTCTCAGTTTTATCTCCTGTATCACTCTTGTGTTGCTCTCCTTTCCAATGGCACTGCAGTAAACTTGGTTAAGAATTGAACTGGATTATTACAAAAAGCTTCCTTACTTATCCCCATGTCTTCTTTTGCCCCTCTTATATCCACTCTCTGCCCTGCATCTGAAGTTACCTTGTCAGATATGATCATATCATCTTACTGGTATAAATTGTTCAATGACTTTCTGGTGCTCTTTGGTCTGGACTGAATTGTATTCCCCCAAAATTCAAATACTGAAACCTTAGTTGACTATGTGATTATACCTGGAGATAGGTTTTAGGAGGTACTTAAGATTAAATGAGGTCACAAGGGTGGGGACCCTAATCCAGTAGGACAGTGGCCTTATAAGAAGAGAAAGATATTTATTTATTTTTTGTTTATTTATTTATATTTATTTATGTATTATATATTTATAATATATATATATTTCTCCTCCTTCCACACCTACTCCTCACACCTGCTATATGAAGGCACAGTGAGAAAGTAGCCATCTGCAAGTTAGAAAAGGAGCCTTGCCATAACCAGACTATGCCAGCATCCTCATCATGGACTTCTAGCCCCCAGAACTGTGAGCAAAAAATTCAGTCAGGGTACCTGAATGGCTCAGTCAGGTAAGCATCTGCCTTCAGCTCTGGTCATTATCCCAGAATCCTGGGATAGAGCCCTACATCAGGCTTCTTGCTCAGGGGGAAGACTTCTCCCTCTTCCTCTACCTGCCACTCTCCCAGCTTATGCTCTCTCTCTCTCTCCCTGTCAAATAAATAAATTAAATATTTTTAAAAATTCTTCTGCTTAAGCCATCCAATCAATGGTATTTTATTGTGGCAGCCCAAGCTGACTACTACAGTCTTATAAAAATTAATCATTAAGAATGGAGAGTGCCCATTACCTACCAGTTCTGCTCCACCTCTACCACTCAATCTCTGATTCCAATCATACCAACCATAGAGCTTTTCAGTTCCTTGAACATATCTTATTCGCACCATGTGGTCTTTCCACATGTTTGCCACTGTACCTGAGACATAATTTGCTTAGTGGACTTGTTCTTATTGTTCTTATTCAGAGTTGAGATAAGAAATCAATCCCTGACAGAGCCTTCCCTAACTCTGACCCCACCTGACCTCCACCCTCAGTTTTCTTTTATATGCCCTCAATGCTAATTTGTTTTCCTATGAAGCATTTTTTACACTTTGTAATTAGACATTTATTGTAGTGATTCTTTTATTAATATTCATCTTTCACTCTGGACTTACAGACTCTCAGGGGAAAGGAAATACATCTTTTTCCTCACTACCCACAGAGAATGGCACAATGTCTGACACATAACGGGTTCTCAATAAAAATTATTGAACGAGAAAAACTTTAAGTGAGCATTATCCATACAGAGGTGTTGATAAAACTAAGGAAGATCATGTGAGACCAAAAGAGGTTACATTGGGGAGGGTATAAAATTAATGTGAAGACTAAGAGAGGAAATAACAAATGAAATTAACAAATGCTTGAAGGAGAGTTACCATTCATCCTCAGCATACAGTAGCTATTCAAGAAAAGAATGAATGAGTGAGGGAGTGATGTAATAACTGAGAAATTGTGTTCAAAAAAGTAAAAAAGTATTGCAATTCAGTTTTCAGAGAAACCAATAATATATTCTCAAGAAAATGTTTGTGGTCAGAAATGTCAGGTATCTCACCTCACAGAGATCAAGTAGGATGAAAACTGAGAAAAGACCATTGGATTTATAGTCTATGTAAATCATTGAAAATAAAAACAAAGATGAAGTGAGAGAAGAAGTAGTGATTGTGAGCTATTTTTTTTGACATGTTTAGAGGCTAAAGAATAAATAAAGGAGATAGTAGTTGAAAGGATACCAGAACCAAAGTAAAATTTTTCTGAGACATGAAATGAAAAGTGTTTAAATTAAGAAGTTCGGTGACAAAAGATTGAAACAAAAAAAAAAAAGAGAAGAAGGACAAATATTAGACAGAAATATCAGAAAAGGATAGAATAAATGTAGAATAAAAGGATAGAATCAAAAGTAGAATACAGAAAGGGTACTTCATCTTTCATGATGAATTCCAAAAAGAATGGAGATTCAAAAGTTTTTTAAGTAAAAAAAGTAGGGAAAAAAAAGAAAGTAGAGGGAAGATAGGTCTAGTGAGCTCAGTTGCAGTAAAAGTAGGAGGCAAAATCATCTGCTAAAAGATGCTAATGAATCTGGATCCAAATAGGGAATGAAAAAAAAGGATTATTTGGAGACTGCTTAATGATGATATTTAAGAGTTTAAATAAATTATGTTTAGGTACATTTTAAAAGTACAGAAATTAGGAAAATCCTGTTTTTAACTTGGTGAAAGGAAAACATACTAGGAGCTATTCTGAATAATGCTCCCAACCATTTCCAGGACCTAATCTCTAAAACCTATGAATATTACTTCACTTGGCAGAAGGGACTTTGCAGATAAAATTGAGGATCTTGAGATGAGAAGATTATCCTATATTATTATGGTTGACCATAAATGTAATCACAAGTGTCCTTATAAAAAGAAGACAGAGATAAAGCATAGGAAAAACTAATTAATAAAGGGAGTAAACCTGGAAATTCAAGGCAATAAGTATGTCTTTTTCTGAATTACCTGTATACACTGTAGAAGTTTAACATACTTTTGGCATAATTTTCTCAGCTAATTCCATTCCTTGGATAGTCTTAATATTTCTGTGCTTTTACCTAAATATTAATTTTCATTTCTGATCCTAGCCTTGAGGGTATACACTGTGACATGCCCATATTGTTACAGACAGTGAAGAAGGTGTTTTTAAATACATTTCAATGAAAGTGTAATGAAATGCCTTTCTAAAAAAGTCATTGACAAAAAAAAAAAGTCATTGATCACTGGGATTTGTTTGCCCTTGTCCCAGGAAAACTCCACATTTCCTTACTCAAACAGAGGAACAGAGGATAAACATTTTCACCCAGATAGGGACCAAAGCAGACTTGATCCCTATGTTTCTTCTCCACCATAGTCTTCAGATGTTAGAGTAAAGGATGATGCCAGGTCAGCAGCTCGTATACTTAATTGTGTTTTCACTTGAGTACAGTTTGCACTGCTCAAAGTAAAATAAAAATAAGAACTTCTAGCAACTCTATTATTTGAACATCATTATGGGCATGTAGAAATTGGTTCTGGTTTCTTCCTTTCCTTTCAGAGAGCAACTCTTACCTATCTCAGACCTACCCTCTTATCTCTTACTAGAGGAGTAGCAGAATAAAGATGGTTCCCTCCCTATAACTCTTCAGCAGCCACCTTCATTCCAGTTGAAAGGAACTTCCTGGCAGCTCATTGGTCCAAGAGTAAGGAAATGGTTGCTTAGCAACCAAATCCTGACCCCCCCACAGACCTGAAAAGAGGAAGCTTGGGGGCCAGCCACCTAGTTCTGCCTGTGTTACAGTGAGGAGGAACTGCTTAGGAGACGATGAAGCTCTTGTCCCTGTTAATTGAGATATTGATCATTCTTGGGGTCATAATAAAAAGTAAGTTTTTCTGTCCTTATGGTTGTCTATAAAGGTCTTTTCTCTTTAAGAGCAGTAAAGATGGAAGCTGATTAGAAGATCAGAAGTATCCCTGTAGTCCCAATTGATATCGTTTTGGGGTAAGTACTTAAAAATATCCAAGAAAGATAGATAATCAATGATACTCTTATTTAGGACAATACTTGGGAAGGATATGTGTATGAGAGAGAGAGAGAAAAAAAGATAAGGAGGGAGGGAGATAAAAATAGAAAAGATATGAGCAAATCTATGAGGAAAGCATTACAGTAATTTTTGTAGAGCAGGGCTATTTGAGACAGGTTATTAAATTTTGTTAAATCCAAAATATTATGAAGATCTAGTTCTAGTCTTTAAAGGAAAAGTAGAGGGTTCACAGAGTGGTAAGCAGATTAATTTATATTTTTACAATATTTTTTTAATCTTTTCACGATAACAGTTGTACTTCCAAAGTTTCCATGATTCCTGACTAGTTACTATCTCAAAATGGAAATTATTTTCAGTCTTATTTCTCTGGTCCTTTTTTGAACTAATTTTTACCCAATGCTCAGATAATTTACTCATCATGAATTCAATCTAAGAAATATTTTTTTACATTTGACCCAGAAATGCAAGTTTGATATAATATCTGAAAAATAATGTGACATACCACATCAATAGAATAAAACACAAAGACCACGTGATCATCTCAATTGATAAAGAAAAGACATTTGACAGAATTCAACACCCCTTTCTAATAAAACACTCAACAAATTAGAAATAGAAACTTCCTCAACCTAATAAAAAGCATCTTCAAAAAACCCACACCTCTACCTACACTTGTGGTGGACATAGCATAATATATAAACCTGTCAAATCACTATTTGTACACCTGAAACTAATGTAATACTGTATTTTAAAAAAAAATCTGCACCTAGTATATTTAATGGTGAATACCTGCATGCTTTACCCCTAACATTAGGAGCAAGACACTCTTGCCATTTCTACTCATTCATTTCAACAGGAGGGCCTAGCCAAGGCAACTAGATAAAAACAAGAAATAAAAGACATCAAGATTGGAAAGGAAGAAGTAAAACCATCTGTGTTCATTAAAGATATAATTTTATGTATAGAAAACCATAAGGTGTCCACTAAAAAACTATTAGAACTAAGAAGTGAGTTCAGCAAGGGTGCAGAATAAAAGGTCAATATATAAAGATCAACTGTATTTCTTTACAGTCACAATGAACAAACTCAAAAAATGAAACCAAAAGTTCTATTTAGAATAGCATGAAAAGGAATAGAGTACTTAGGAATAAATTTTTGAAAAGCACAAAGCTCGTACTCCAAAAACTCCAAAGAAATATTGTTGAAAGAAATTAAAGAAAACCCCAATAAGTGAAAATGCTTATCATATCCATGGATTGGAAATCTTAATATTAAGACAGTAGCACTCTCCAAATTGATCTACAGATTCAATACAAAATACCACCTGACTTCTTTGTAGAAATTAAGAAAATTATCTGAAAATGAATACAGATACAAACACTTTTAAACAAAAAGAATAAATTTGGAGGACTCACACTTCCCAATTTCAATATTCATTACAAATCTATAATAATCAAGACAGTATTGTACTGGCATGAGGACAGACATATAGATCAATGGAATATCACACAGTTTAGAAATAAAGCCTCACATTCATATGGGCAATTGAGTTTTGGAAAAAATGCCAAAGCAACTCAATTGAGAGGGGAAAGAATAATCTTTTCAACAGATGACGGGGATGACTGCAAGCCACATGAAAAAAAATGAATTTGGATACCTACCTCACACCATACACAAAAATTAATATAAAATGGGTCAAAAACCTAAATATAATAGCTAAAGCTCTAAGTCTCTTAGAAGAATTGACCTTGAACAAGGCAAATGATTTCTTAGGTATGCCACCAAAAGCACAAGAAAAGAAGAAACAATAAACCAGACATCATCAATATTAAGCACTTTTATGCTTCAAAGGATATCCTCAAGAAACTGAAAATACAATCCACAAAATAGGAGAAAATTTTTGCAAATCATATATCCAATAAGGTTTGGTATTCAGAATATTAAAAAAAAACTTGTATTATTCATCAGCGAAATGACAACCCAGTTTTTTAAATGGGCAGCAAACACTTGGGCACGGGTTTTCTGTTTGGACATATGCTTTCATTTCTCTTGAATATGTACCTATGGAATCGGATAAATGTTTCTCCAGAAATTATATAAAAATGACCATCAAATACATGAAAATCTATTAAACATCACTGACCATTAAGAAAATGCTAATCAAAAGCACAGTGAGATGCCACAATGAGGACTTAACTATGGCAATAGCAGTGGATACTGAGAGGAGTAGATGGATAATAAAGCTAGAGAGAATAGTGGCATAAAAGTCCAAAGTGAGGGGCACCTGGGTGACTCAGTCATTAGGCATCTGCCTTCAGTTTAGGACATGATCCCAGGGTGGTGGGATCAAGCCCTTCACTGGGCTCCCTGCTTGGCCGGAATCCTGCTCCTCCCTCTCCCACTCCCCCTGCTGTTCCCTCTCTCACTGTGTTTCTCTCTGTCACATAAATAAATAAAATCTTTAAAAAAAAAAAAAAAAAAGAGTCCAAAGTGAGAGTGTGCCGAGATGAGCATGTCCAATAATACCAAATGCCAGAGAGAGTGTGGGAATGAGGTAAGGGCCAACAAGTGACCACCAGATTTAATAGCTGGGAAATCTCTACCTTTCCACGACAGTTTTATAGAGAAGGAGAGACAAAATCAGATATTGATGTGAGTGAATAGGAGGAGAGAAAGTAGAGATAGTGATGATAATTACAGAGTTCCTTATGGCACTTTGCAGGGTCATACTTGAGTTTTCAATAGATAATTTCTTGGTTGCAGGTCTACAGAAACCCAGGGAAGTAGTTATTAGGGGAGAAGACCATTACTTTACAAGACAGTGCTAAAAGACCTAATATTCATACACAAAATCAGGTTTTAACCCCACTCTGTTTTTTCTTTTCCTGCCTTTTTTACCCCGTATTCTCTAGGCAAAACAGACAGGTCTGCTTTTTTTCACTCAAATATGCCTTGCAAATATGCATATTTTTTATACATTTTTTCAGTTGATGCTCAATATATTTGACTTCACCTATATAAAAATATTTAAAGGATGCTACCATAACTATGTGATTGTTCCTGAATCTGCATTTACTTAGAGGAAGTTCTGAAAGAGTTGCTGAGATTTTTATTTTTATTTTTATTTTTTTAGTCTTTTGGTAAATCCTCAGAATAAAGTAGATGATGCTGATGGAAAGATGAATAGTTTGTCCCAAATTATGGCTTAGAAAATGGAATTAATTATCAATAGTGTGTTTTCTTTTTTTTCTCTTTCCATCCTACCAACCTAGCCTCTGATTTAAGGTAGCGTAGGGTATATAACAGAGGCAGAGAAAAGATATTGCCAGAAATTCTGGCTCTAAATTATCCAGGATCCCAGGTGTCCCTGTCTTAGATCTATCTCTTTCTAGTAGCAATTCTTCTGTTCTATAAGTTCTACAATTAGAAAAAAGTAAAATAATATAAAACAAAAGAAAACAAAGTGTATACAACTCTGTCCCCTGATTCTCACCCAGTGACTCTATCCCAGTTGAAGAAGGCAAGGTGCTCATTGATCTCAAACTAACCAGAATTCAGAAAGCAATTGTCTAACAATCATATCCAGTTCCTTGTCAGGTCCAGACAAGAGCCACATAAAATCCGAGTCCTGGACATGTTGCAGAGGATACTGAGCTGAAGCAGTACAAGCAGACTCTATCTTACTGCTTTAGAAATAAGCTTGCTATTACCAGTGCTGTTTTGAATAACTTGTGAAATTTTGGGGTTCTAAGTTACCTTTGCTTCCTTTCAGTTCTTTTACATTATGCCCCTAAAAAGCAGGGGAAGGGGGACAACTTTACAAGTATCTGGATCATCTTTCCTTGAAGAGAAGCAGGAGGTAGCAGGTGAGGTGTGTTGTGGTGGGATTTTTAACCACCAGGGAGAAGTTTGATTGCTGTATTATGTTATTGGTCAGTAAGGAAGCTGATTTCTCTTTTGTGAGTTGTCCTGAATGATGTCTTTTTATCCATAACCTAGGTTCATCTGAAAGATTTCTACAACTCTATAATTCTACTACTACTTCTACAATTACTACTACTTTTTTTGGAATCATTCAGTAGGACAGCACTCAATAGAGGGAAGGCAGCCCTCAGGTTAAGGAAAGCCGGAAGAATACACCCTCCCCCACCACTGCTGAACCCATTAATGGCCAGGCAACAGCCCACTATTCAGCCCACTATTCAGGGTGCTTTGTAGAATTGCCACTCTTCCCAATTCTACTCTATTTTCTTAAAGATTCATGTGTCTGTCTTGTCACATACCTACTCCAAGAATTCTCTCTTCCAGTGACAGCCCTCTATTGGCTCCTGATTCATCCTAAGATCTACTTCCCATCCACTTAGACTGCTCTCTCAAAGAATACCAATAGCCCACTGATGACTAATCCAGTGGCCTCTCACTGTTCTTGCTACTTAACCTCTATGCAGCATTTGACACTATTCATCATCTTCTTTCCCCCTGAACCTATGTAGAATCCTAGGTTCTCAGTGGCTTGCCTTTCTAAACCCTCCCTTTAAATGTTATGCCTAAAGTTCAGTGCACAGTTCTCTTGTTCTTCATATTCTTTGTCTGTTACTCTCTTCCAAGCCCCAGCTTCTTTTACAACCTATTTGCTTCCTAGACCTTCCTCCTGAACTCTAGATGTACGGGTCAGCTGCATGATGATCATGAATAGTATATGGTCTGCAAAAGTTGTAAATTCAATCTCAAAGTTATCTCCTCTTCTGTGTTTCTTCTCTTATTAATGGCATTAATATCCTCCCTTCTCTACTACTTTTCAAGCACAAACTTTCAGAATTCCATAATCATACAGTTATAATATGCTAAGTATCACCTAATTTAATGCTTTTTATAGATGTAGGACTGAGGCCCAGAGTAGCGAAACAGATTCCACAGGATCATTCTGCAAATCCAGAATCTCTGAATCCTTTATAATTAATAATTCCCTTATTCCTTTGCCAAATCCTGTCAATTTCACAGTGCTTCTCCCGTCTATGCATTTTCATGTCTCAACTTACAGTCTTTTAGTATCTTTTCTACATAACTGCACTTCTAACTCTTCTCTCTTACTCACAATACTGTACTTCCAGAAATAATATTTCTAAACCCCAGACCTGATCATAATTTTCAAGCACCTACTTTTTTTATTTTATTTTATTTATTTGACAGAGAGAAACACAGCCAGAGAGGGAACACAAGCAGGGGGAGGGAGAGAGGGAGAAGCAGGCTTCCTGCTGAGCAGGGAGCCCGATGTGGGACTCGATCCAGGGTCTCCGGGATCATGACCTGAGCCGAAGGCAGTTGCTTAACCAATTGAGCCACCCAGCGCCCCTTCAAGCACCTACTTTACCCAGAATAAAATTCCAACATCTTGTCCAGCAGTCAAAATCCTAGGCAATTAAATCCCAACTTTCTTTCTATTCTGTCTCTGTTACATGCATATTGTATTTCAACTAATTCAAACTATCAGCTACTCAGCATACCTACCTAACTCTCTCACTTGCATGTCTTTCTCAATCTGTTCTGCAGACGAACTCTCTGCAACAATGGATTGTCTGCAGGAATATACTGTCATTCCATTTTCTTCCCCATCACCACCATAAGTATATAGCACAACATCCTGCTTATCTTTTAAGGCCCATCTCTAGTTCTCCTTCCTCCAGAAAAAAAACCTTTTCTAAGCCCTTCCTCATAGCACATTGCACCTTTATTTTCTTATGCATCATGGTCTCATAACTGAGTTAGTTTTTAACTCCCTCACCAAATTGTCAACAATTTTTAAAATTAGCACTTGTAACACTTTAAAATTTGTAAAACACATTCCCAAAACCTGTGGAGTAGATCATGCAAACATTCTTACTTGTCTAAATTTACAGATTTTCAAAACCCTAAAGTACAGAGTTTAGTAAGATCTGAATTCTCCAGTGGGAATCAAGTTTTGTTTTGTTTTCACTCTGTATCACCTGTTTGTTAAAAGTCTATGTTCTACAAAGTGGACTGCCTAAGTTTTTGGCTCATAATCATATTTACTTGTCACAGGCTGTTTCTACATGCTACCAAGAAGCCAGATTAAAAAAAAAAATTCAATCCATCATTCAAACATTTTAAAATGTAGTACACATACGTTTGCTTCTATACAAAGCAAATAGCTAGGTGATTGATTATTTACTTTTCAACGAGTTGTTTTGGCAGTATGATGATTACATAAACTCCCAACAGTGACATTTTACCAGTTTTTCATTGATTTTATAATTTTACTGGCATCTGCAATTTATTTACTGTAGCCATCTAATTTTGCTTATATAGTTCATCAGCTAGGGAGATACAACAGGCAGGAAAAACTGGTTTCTTAAGACATCTTTAAGTCTTAAGTCTGCCCCACAAACTTGGTGCCAAAATTGCAGCATTGGCCTTGAAGAGAATATTCACAGAATGGAGAAAGTATACAGCCAGCAGATTCTCTGATAGAAGATAGTTTTAAAAACAATTTCAGGGCACCTGGGTGGCTCAGTCGGTTAAGCATCTGCCTTTGGCTCAGGTCATGGCCCCATGGTCCTGGGATCAAGGTGTACATCAGGCTCTCTGCTCCACAGGGAGCCTGCTCTTCCACTCCCCCTACTTGTACATGCCCTCTCTCTGTGCCAAGTAAATAAATAAATAAATATTAAAAAAAAAAAAAACAGTTCATCATCTCTAGAAAACAAATAGGAATGCCCTTGATGAAAAAGAAATTATGAATACCTAAAAGACAAAATAGGAGGGGCACCTGGGTGGCTCAGTCATTAACTATCTCCTTTCAGCTCAGGTCATGATTCCAGGGTCCTGGGATCAAGCCTTGCATCTGCTTAGCAGGGAGCCTACTTCTCCCTCTTCCACTCCCCCTGCTTGCATTCCCTCTCTTGCTGTGTTTCTCTCTGTCAAATAAAATAAATAAATAAATAAATAAATAAAATAAATTAAAGTAAAATAAAAGTAAAGTAAAGTAAAGTAAGAGACAAAATAGGATGTGGAATGGACTTAAAAGAAGAAAGTTTTACCCCAAAATGTTCAAAAGAGAATGTGGTTAGATACGATGTATAAGTGAACTTAGGAAAAAGGGAAGGATCCCTGAAGCAAAAAGAAAAAATTGTTGGTTAGAAACAACAGTAGCTTCATCCTAGCAGTCTGACTCCTTCCCCCCTCACCACCACCACCATATGCAAAGGAAAAGGCCTCACTTTCATTTCTAGTAATGAAAGGCTAGGTGACTAGGTTATTTGGTCCAACACTCCCTCTGAAAACAAATGGTACATAAATTATACAAACTTCTTAAATGAAACTGAGGTGAGAAGACAGTAAAGAACTACCAGACAAAAATGTAAGGAATTGCAAGAATCCAGACAAGTAAACACAAAACATCTGAGTAGGACCAGGACTTGCCTCACCTTGGTCTTAGCCCTGCACCTAAACATCAAAGCAGCTATTACCCTGAGCCAGACAAACCTAGGCTTTGGTTTTATTGACTTCACAAGACAAGGAAACAGAATCTAATTCTTAAGACCTGTCCAAGGTGAGGAGTCTAATAAGAGACTTTTTCAACATTAACCGAGGACCATAAAGTGCTCTACTCTTAGGATAAAGGCAACCCAGAAGTAAATCCACTACTTCCTAAGTCCAGGAATTTTCAGACACTTGACATTTAGTAGAACAGAGAGTAAAGGAAAATGAAAAAATACATTCCTGAGAATTATAGTCACAGGCTAGCCTCTGTGAATATTTATAGGCTGGGTAATCTCTGGCCCTCTGAGCCTAGAATTAGACCTAAGATAGTCCTGTACTTGGTACTGCCCCAGGCAACTGGAAAAAGCAAATTCATGTTCTCTGCATGGGAAAACAACTTCATTTTAGGTATCAATCTGAGTTCACAAGGAGATAAGGCATGAGGTGGGAGATTTGGGGTGGCATTTTTGGCAGAGATGTAAGTTCTATTGCAAATGGCTTGTGATACCAAGGGAGCACCTATTCCTGGACAATTAGGTCTTGTCACATCCTGATAGCTTATCCTGCAACATCCATAAAGTTGCTAGTGGCAAGCTGAGGTGATAGTTACAGCATTCAGAGATGGATTAAGAGGGGAAATCAAGGGGCGCCTGGGTGGCTCAGTTGGTTAAGCAACTGCTTTCAGCTGAGGTCATGATCCGGGAGACCCAGGATCAAGCCCCTCATCGGGCTCCCTGCTTGGCGGGAAGCCTGCTTCTCCCTCTCTTACTCCCCCTGCTTGTGTTCCCTCTCTGGCTGTGTTTCCCTCTGTCAAATAAATAAATAAAATCTTTTAAAAAATAAAAATTAAAAAAAAGGAGGGGAAATCAAGTCCAACATGAGGAAAACTGACACCACAGAAAAGTATCAGCCTACATACAGAAACGCATGCATATACAACACCATAATACCTGAGGAAACAGAACAAGTAGAGGAGACAGTTGTAGTCTTCAAAACAAAATGATTATCATAGGATGTATTTAGAGATGTTATTATAGTCATAAAAGATGAGCTTTTTTGGAAATGAAATATTTGATAGTTAAAATAAAAACCTCAAGAGTGAATACCAGCATTGACAGAACTGAAGAGCAACCCAGAGGCTCAAAAATCAAACTGAGAAATCTTCTTATAAGCATGATGCAAATGGATGGAGAGATGACACATACGAAATACAGGTTCAAGGACATGGAGGATGCATCGAAAAGTTACAAACTCACATAATGGGAGTCTCCAGAAAGAGAAAATAGAAGAGCTGAGAGGAATAAATAAAGAAATTAAATAAAATTCCCCAGATCTTGAAAAGACCTTTATTAGAGTCTTTTTAGATTAAGTTCCACTGAGTGCTAAGTAAGAAGACTGAGAAAAGATGCACTCCTAGGAAATGATGGTAAAATTTCAGTACTTTATGGAAAATCAGAAAATCCTGAAAGCTTCTAAAGAGAAAAAATACAGGGGCACCTGGGTGGCTCAGTCAGTTAAGCGTCTGCCTTTGGCTCAGGTCATGATCCTAGGATCCTAAGATCTAGCTCCACCTCTGGCTCTCTGCTCAGCAGTGAATCTGCTTCTTGTGCGGTCTCGTGCTGTCTCATGCTTTCTCGTGCTCTTCCTTGCTCTCTCTCAAGTAAATAAATAAAATCTTTTAAAAAGAGAAAAAATACATTATTTACAAGGTGAAAAGTATCATAACTTCAAATTCATTAGCGACATTGGGTACAAAAAGACACTGGAGAAATATTTTCTAAGTAGTGGGGTGAAATGATTTGGAATCTAGAGTTATATAATCTGACAAACTATAAAACCAGTGTAATGGAAAAGTAAGACATTTTCAAACATGAATAGATTCAGAAAATTTGTCACCCACAAATCCTAACTGAAATAGTCACTAGAAAATATGATCTAACAAAATAAACCAGGAGCTCAAGAGGAACACTAAAAATCAGTGGTAATAAAAGAAACCTTCAAAACATGATAAATCTAAGTAAATGCCTATTTTACTTTTTAAAAAATATAACAATCAAATTCATTTTTAAAAATCTCTGTCACAAGGGAACCCTCTTACACTGTTGGTGGGAATGCAAACTGGTGCGGCCGCTCTGGAAAACAGTATGGAGGTTCCTTAAAAAGCTAAAAATAGAACTACCCTAAGATCCAGCAATTGCGCTACTAGGTATTTACCCAAAGAATACAAAACTACTGACTGGAAGGGATACATATTCCTCAATGTTTATGGTAGCATTATCAACAATAACCAAATTATGGAAAGAACCTAATGTCCATCAACTGATGAATGGATAAAGAAGATGTGATATAGATATACAATGGAATATTACTCAGCCACAAAAAATAATGAAATCTTGGCATTTACAATAATGTGGATGGAGCTAAAGAGTATTATGATAGGCAAAATAAGTCAGAGAGGGACAAACATGAAAGCAGTAATCTAGTGATGGAAGGAGAATAAATGGAAAACTGGAATTTCCAAGGCTATTATAGGATCTAGGAATCATGTCATAAAGTCCTGGACTAGGCTAATGATAATGGACCAGAAGTTACAACTCAAAAATAAAACAAAGCTATGTTTGGCCTTCCAGATGTTGGAATGGGGTGAGGTAAAAAATGAATGTATGATTGAATTTGGGAGACTGATGATTTCCCTTCACAGGAGCAGAAAATAAGAGAGGAGAAAACTGACTTAGGGAGGGAGCACATGAGCAATAATGATTTAGTTTGGAGACATTGGGACTTAGAGTGATAAGCTATACATCCAGGCCACCTCGCTGCCTATCCAGTCACATCTCAGCCAGTTCAATACAGACTAGTAACAACTAAACAAGTAGCTTAAGTGTTTCCAATCTTCACCAAAACCCTAACTGAAAACTACCAACTGCACAGCTATAGCCTTTCCATTAAAATTGCTCAGTATGTTTCTCTAAACTTAAAAGTTGTATTGCTCTCTTTCTATAGGACAAATCATAATTTTACACTCACTGGCATCATACTTTTTATAATTAACTAAACAATTAATGTATCCATTGTAAATTTTAGTCCACAACTCAGGTGTACAGGAAGTATAACTCTCTTAATTGTTTAATGAAATTTAAGTTCTATTTAATTTCAAGCTATAATAGTGGAAACTTTTCTTTGCTATTTCTCTCACTCTTTCCTCCCTCCTAGTCCAGGGAATATTTTCTCATTTGGGAAAGATGGCAGAGAAGGCCTTGCTATTACTTTGATATCATTTATCAGGTATTCTATACTTATTCTGTTGTCTAGATTATAGATCCTTTCTTTTTCTCTTAAAATCCAAGAAGACACTTATCCCTGTCTTTCTGCCACAGTACTCTCTTTTCTGAAGCAATAAACAATTCACTGGCAGATTGGGGAAAAGGACAGAGGGTAGAAGAAAATACCAGGAAAAATCATCAGTCAGTATCACTAAATATATTCTACCATGTTTTCCTACTTGTAATTTGCACTTCTCCCTAATTATTTCTCACCTCATCAAGAATTAATAATAAAAATAAAATTTATTAAAAGCACTTTTTATGTGTTAGGCACCGTACCAGGTACATTGCAGGATTACCCAATTATTCTTCAAGGTTGCTGTTATGCTCTTAACTTGTACACAATAGGAGGTAATTGGTAAACTCCTGGAAGGAACACTTTTAACAGTACTGAGAATTATTAAACCTTCTCTATTAAACTAAAATGCATAAAAATAAAGAACTATTCACTGTTAGCCATAGTCCCTTAGTAACTTTCATATTTAAAATTTTGCCATCTTTGCACTTGAAGAAGGAAGTTGAGAAGGAGGAAAGAACTGCAAGTTATAAGATACTTACCCTTTTCAAGACATTGACATTAAACTATAGACTCTCAAAAAGTCTATAGTAGGGGGCGCTTGAGTGGCCCAGTTGGTTAAGTGTCTGACTCTTGGTTTCGACTCAGGTCATGATCTCAGGGTTGTGGGATTGAGCCCCCTCTGCTTAAGACTCTCTCTCCCTCTATCCCTGTCCCCCCCATCCTGCACATTCTCTCTCTCTCTCTCAAATCTTAAAAAAAAATCTATATCACTATATTAATATAACTAAGTCGTTAGTCTCTTACCAAATATACCATACACCAAAATGTATTTATTGGTCTACTAAGTTATTGCAACATGCTAATTTTTTCATTAGTACAGTTCTTTTATCATAAATCCCAATTTCCTTTATATCTTTAGAGACTTTGATGGTGTCCAAATTTGGCCTAATTATATAGAGGTGATGAATGTAAATTCTTTTTTTTTTTAAAGATTTTATTTATTTATTTATTTGAGAGAGAGAATAAGCAACCGAGAGAGAGTAAGCAAGCTAGAGAGAGAACAGAATCTGGGGGAAGAGCAAAGGGAAAGGGAGAAACAGACTCCACCTTGGGGCTTGCACTGGGACTCTGGGATCATGACCTGAGCCAAAGGCAGACACTTAACAGGCTGAGCCACCCACGTGCACCTGTAAATTATTCTTGTTGAGAGTGGAATGGAATAGCTCCATTTTGTGCGGGCAATTCTCAGTGTATAGGTTTTAAAATTACTGTATGACTGAAATGGGTCTCTTGAGGTCTGAGCCAAAGTCCGTAATAGAGGATGGAGCTTTATCTGAGAGAAGATAATATGTATACCACCCCAATCCTTTCAAGGGCCTGGGGAAGAGAAAAGCTGTATCCATCAGAATAGAAGGGCCAGGGATGCCTGGGTGGCACAGTTGGTTGAGCAACTGACTCTTGGTTTCAACTCAGGTTGTTATCTTGGGGTAATGGGAACAAGCCCACATCAGGCTCTGTGATCAGCAAGGAGTCGGCTTGGGATTCTCTCTCCCTCTGCCCCTCCCATGCACATGTGTTTGTGCACACACACAATCTCTCTCTCTCTCTAAAATAAATAAATATTTAAAAAAAGAAAGAAAAAAAAGAATAGGAAGGCCTTAGGTGAATGGCAGAGTTAGAAGTTGCATTCTTGCCCTAGATAACAAAGCGATCCAGGTGTTAAAGGGAATAGCCCCTATGGAGTGAAAAGACACATGAGAAAGATTCTTGTGAATTTCTTCCAGAAAAAGGAGTGAGATAGGACCAAGGAGAATGCAGTTGAGGTATTAGAGATCCAGGGATGTATCAGTGTATAATAAACTCTGCCTATGCCTTTTATATTTTCTTTGCTCTTCTGTAGGATTATTAGCTCTAATTTAAAAATTCCAGTCTGAGGGCACCTGGG
Organism: Spilogale gracilis; assembly: GCA_004023965.1. Taxonomy (NCBI): domain Eukaryota; kingdom Metazoa; phylum Chordata; class Mammalia; order Carnivora; family Mephitidae; genus Spilogale; species Spilogale gracilis. Next base: position 58,003 of record PITA01002774.1, on the reverse strand, counting down.
TGGCTCAGTTGGTTAAGCGACTGCCTTCGGCTCAGGTCATGATCCGGAGTCCCTGGATCGAGCCCACATCAAGCTCAGCCGGAAGCCTGCTTTTCCCTCTCTCACTTCCTCTGCTTGTGTTCCCTCTCCCCCTGTGTTTCTCTCTGTCAAATAAATAAATAAAATCTTTAAAAAAAAATTCCGGGGGCACCTGGGTGGCTAAGTTGGTTAAGTGACTGCCTTCGGCTCAGGTCATGATCCCGGAGATCCGGGATCGAGTCCCACATCGGGCTGCCTGCTCGGCGGGAAGCCTGCTTCTCCCTCTCTCAGTCCCTCTGCTTGTGTTCCCTCTCTCGCTGTGTTTCTCTCTGTCAAATAAATAAAATCTTAAAAAAAAAAAAATTCCAGTCTGTTTTAGATGTAGTAAGAGTAACCAGGGAAAGAAATGTGAAGGGAAGGTGGTAGATGCAGCAGTTATCAGAATGAGAAAAGGCCAAAGAGAAGGTAAATTCAGTAGGAGATTCTCCTTCCAGGGTTTACACCATACAGTTTCTTAATTTTATTTCAATAAGGGAAATACTTTTCTCATAGATGCTGATAAAACTTTACTATTAAAAGGTAGGCCTTTGGAGAAGAGAGAATAAAAACTGTTAAAATTAAGGAAAGTGAAGAAAAAAACTTTCAAATAGTAATCACCAACTAATGAAACAGATTATTGGTATTTGAAAAATACTTATAAATGTGGACTTAAATCCGACTGAAGAGGAAACTGAAGTCAACATAAGGAATTATTGTTTATACAGTAAGCAACAGGGACTTATGAATTTTTAAGCAGATGTGTGCCTTACTAGAAACAGTACTCAGGGAAAATTATTCTGAGAGTAGATGTAAATTAGATTAAAATTAGAGCAATCATGATTAAATTTGTTAGGAGGCTGTTGTAAGAATGTAGGCATGAAATAATTAGGGTCTGATTTATGCTGTTTTCCACAGGAAACTGAAAACTCACCCCTACAGAAATCCCTTTGGCAAAATTTTCTCTGGAACCATGTAGGCGCAAACTCTCAGTCTTCCTACTTCGCATCTCCCCAGTTGTGTACCCACTTCTGGTGACTTAGATTCATCTACACACTTCTATCCCCAGCCTGACCTTCTCCCATGATTTTAGTCCCAGTTTTTGGAACCATCATTGTTGTCCAATTTGTCTCTCATCCCTTGTCTCACCTCTGCCAACCTTGATTCCTTCTATGGATTCTTTTATGACTTGTGTTGTTCTGCTTTCCAGTCATTACAGTTTCATTCTCAGAGCTTTACTTCACTTATTAAGTGGCTACCTGTTTAGGAACGAGTACATTATCCTTTCATAGTTCCTGACCTCTTATACTCACCATCTGTCCACTCCAAAGTCCTTGATGACCCAGCTCGACCCTTAAGTCATGCTGAAGAGAAGAGGTGAAGACTGAGCATTGAGAATTACACAATAATAAGTGGATATAAAATCAAAGAGCAACCCTAAAATAGAGGTTTGAAAGGAAGAAGGATATCCAGAATAGTGTAAAGTCACAGAAGCCAATGTATTGCAGAGTCTGAAAGAAAGATCAGAAAGGAACCAATAGTTAGTATTTTTTATACTGTTAGTACATGTAATGAAGAATGATGCAGCATTTTAGAGAACTAGCATGGGAGAATCAATAAAATAATTCTATTTAGTTCCATTTGTAAATGTTGTTTGAATAAACAAGCAAACATTTTGTTTGCCTATACTTCCCCAGGCAGATTCCCTCATAAAAATTTTGTGTGTTTGGGGGAGTTTTGTGCTGCTTTTTCCCCCCAGAATCTTAGTCACATTAATCAGTGTCCCAATGTTTATTCAAAAGAAGGTGAACCATGTTTTGAAATGAAAGGGCATGAGCTACCTTGGGGAAATGAAGGGCAAAGCCAGGAGTTAGTATACATCAAGACTTCCATGAGAAAGTTGATCTGAAAAGAATGGTCATTAAGACAATAAATATTCTGGGATATTATTTTCTTCTAATCCTTCTCTCAATGCTATGAATTATTATACATCATGTATTTTGGCATTATTTACTAGTCTTTTGTAGCTTCTGAGAACTGAGAGTTCTATCCAAGGAGTCCTGGTTGGCTGAGAGATTTTCAGTCATCAACAGCTGCATAACAACCCAAAACTTAGAAACAATGATTTCTCATAATTCTCTGTAGGTTGACTGGGTGATTTTTCTGGTGGTCTCATGTGCTCTCACTTATGAAGCTTCACTCAGCTGGTTGTCAGTTGAGACAGCTGGGCCTCTCTTCTCTCCACTATTACCCCTGGCTTCTTAAGGGCATGGTGGTCTCAGAGTATTGTCCCAAGATGGTAAAAGAGACCGAAAGGATTAAGGACTAGCCTTGGAAGTTGAACAGAGTCATCTGTCACATTTCTGTTAGTCAAAGTAAGTTACAGGGGCAGCCCACTGAAAGAGTAGGGAAAACAGTGTCCCATCTCTTGATGGGAGAACTAGGCAGAGTCACACTGTAAAGGTGTATGAACGTGGTAGTTGTGACTTATGAGGGCCATTGTTGTTACAGTCTACCATAGTCTACTCTCAGGCCCCAATGATTCACATCTGTCCCACGTGATTCTCCCCCTTCTAATATTGCCCAGATTCATCCAATCATCGCATTAGGCTCAGAATCTATGAACTCATAATCTGCATCAGGTCAAGATGTCAGTGAGACTCCTTGAGTATATAGTTCTTGGTTTCAGACACCTATGAAATAAAAAGACAAGTTATTCTCCATTCTGTCATATATCCAATGCATATTGGAGAAATAGAAAACCACACTACACTAGACACTGCTGTCTGAAAAGGGGGAATGAGGCATGTCACTGGTCCATGGCAATTTGGAAATCTAGCCAGGTGCATGTTGGCAGGTTTCTCTGCTCCAGGGGTAGGTAATGTTCCTTGACGAGGGCCATGTTCTATTCTCTTGTAGTTCCCTAATCTTTTATTTTCCTTGGCTCTTGGCAACACCCTCTGAGCACTCATATAGAGAAAAATGATAAAACAGTGGGACAGGTCTCCAGCAATCATCAATGTTCCTTAATTGTTATTTAAAAGCCTACTAGAAAGCTTTGTGCAAGATACTATTGGTAGCAGAATCTGTTCCACAGTAGCCAGTCAAAACTTCATTTTCTTTAGGTGAAAACCTAAAAGCCTAAAGTTTAGAAAAATCACCTATTGTTGTTGTGCATCTTCTGACCAACCAATAATAACCAACTATCTTTATATTATTTTTATGTTTTAAGCTATTAAATAGTTTGTTCCTCTTGTTAGATTCTTACACCTCCTCCCATTTCACTCATTCTTTTATCTATATTTTTAACTACACTTATCCTACTTAGCCTTGTAATTTTCATGTTAATATCTGCCCACTGACAGCTTGATTTTCTGGTCCAGTGTATAATACAAACATTATTCCACTTAATATCCATAATTTTCTCCTCTTGCTCTAATACACATGACACTTTGTACTTCTTGTTCTGTGTCTGTATTTTCTGCACGTATTAACTCTTAATTTTATTCTGTGTCCTTTGGGGAGTATGACAATGGGAATATATCAAATCACATTGTTTTTTTTCCACCTTACTTTTTCTAGTTGTGATAATGGAGATTGAAAATTGCTAAAAATTTACTGTAGCTGTAAAATTAGTCACATTGTCTGGTTTCTAATACCAAATATAATTAGGCTAAATAATTTGTTTAAAGAAAATGAGAGAGAGAAGTCATATTATAGACAAAGCATTAATAAATTCTGATTAAGTTTCTAATAATGCTTTTTCACCATGGTTCTTTTAAAATGCTAATTTACATATATTATCTTGAAGGCATCTTAAGTCCTTAAGTAGACCTTCTTTATAATAATCATAATTATATGTATATTTAACATTTATTAAGCATAAATATGTATTAAGTACTGTACTAAATACTCTACACAGATTATCCTATTATATTAACATAACAAATCAATGAAACAGATACAAACTCAGGACTAGCATACAGACCTGTTTAACTCAAAGACTACATGTCGACCATTATACTATGTTGATTGGTAATGAGTACAAGTGTCCATGGCCCCAAAATGATCATTTGGCAAACTTGGGGTAACGGAAGTTTCATTTATAATAATGTTCTTATTCTAGCATAATTTATTTTACATCCTGAACCTGAAAAGAGCAATCCTAATGTATATAATTTTATGAAATATATATAATCTTTAAACTTTTTTCAGATGCTCTATACTAATGCATTTGTTACCATGAAGTTGTTGAATGTTTATTTAGAATTTGCCAGTTGTTTCCCTAGTTTGGAAGAGTATTGAACAATCAGTTTCTATAAGGTCTGGCTTCAAAGCAAACAGAAAAGACACAGAATTGTGAGGCCAAATACTAATTCATTAGTGAGAGAATAAATAAAACATATCAAATTAACAAATACAATATCCGTCATAACATTAGAACATTCATAACCTATTCTTAAAAGTATAAGCTCACAACTTTTAGAAATACAAAATTTTGACTATCCATATTTGTCTTGAGTCAAATTCTTCAGTATATAAAGTAAACATATAGCATATATGCATATTTTACTTCAGTAAATTTGTAGTGTCATTTTTACAGTGCATCAAATAATTTTTTACTAATTGAAAATTTACCTGTCTTACTAATATAACAGATATGCCATGATGTGATACCTTGTTATATCAGGTTTTCAAGGACTTATTTTTCTGAATGTGTAAGTTCAGAAACTTTAAGTCTTTGTAAAAATGAAATATACCAATGACTATATATATATTCTGTATGGTATCTATCTATCTATCTGTCTATCTATATTCCTTACAAAAAGATTTGTTAAAAAATGCTTATGGAGGGGCGCCTGGGTGGCTCCGTTCATTAAGCGGCTGCCTTCAGCTCAGGTCATGATCCCAGAGACCCAGGATCGAGTCCCATATCCGGCTCCCTGCTCGGCGGGAAGCCTGCTTCTCCTTTTCTCACTCCCCCTACTTGTGTTCCCTCTCTGGCTGTGTTTCTCTCTGTCAAATAAATAAAATCTTTTAAAAAAATGCTTATGGAAATTTTCTCATATTTCAAAACCTGCTGGAGTCCAGCTCAGCTGAACCAGGGGTCCCTAAAGGAAGGATGGTGTCGGCAAATGAAAAACGAGAGAGCTCTGAAGATTCTTTTCAATCAAGTCAGCATTTCTGATTTGCCAACTTTCAGTGTCTTTATTTATAGGCAACAACTACAGATCATCATAAAGGAAAAAATCTTTTACAGGGAATGATTTTTGCCTACACAGCATTTTGATTAATGAAACATTGTGCCTTGGTTAGTGAAGCATATTTTTGTAGGTGTTCATATCTACAGATTACGTTAACTCCCTCAATCAGGACATGTCAATTAGTAAGGTTATTTATGATTTCTTTCATTTGGCGCCAAGACAATAAAGAGTAGACTAGTCATATGGTGTTTTTTAAGCAGGTCTAACAGACAAGAAAGTGATTAAAAGCCTTAGATGAGCTATATACAAAGTTTAAGCTACATTTTTAATTCAGTGGCCAGAAGTTAGTCTCTTTGGCATCAAAGAGAAAGATAACTTATTTTGCAAAGGTAAAAGCACTTAAGTCTCTTTTCAATGACTGAGTGCAGAACTCTTTATTTATGGATCCTTTGTGTGCATGGCAATGTTCTTGTTAGTACAGTTTTATTCCTTATATCAAGCCCTGTATTTAATCATTCAAGAGCCTTGACAATCTCCTCCACAGAGCTGCAGGAAATTTAAAGGGAAAGTACAAAAAGTACACTCTTAAGGACAGTAAGGGAGTCTTAATTTGGCCTAGAGTGTCCTGGGGCCCTGTCAAGAGTAATGTGCTTTGCTTTTAGGATAAAGACCAATTAGTAAAAAAGAAGGAGATGCCAGTTTCGCACCATTGGCAGGAGCGCGGCTCAGACTGCCCTTTCCTCGCTGTGACCACGTCAGACCCTAAGGGGGTTATCTTCCCGCGGCAGGAGCTTTGCTCTACTGCCACCCTCTCACTGAGACATAGTGAAGTCAGTGAATATCCGTGAGGCAGGAGCTTTGCTCAGACTGCCATCTTCCCCATGGTAACTACATCAGCTTGCGAGACCCCTGGGGCTCCCGCCATCTCCCCCTTTTTTATTTTTTAAATGCAGAGTTTGTAACTCAATTGTGACTTTGCGAATTCCATTGTTTAGTACTCAATAAAAGATAGGAAAGAGACACAGGCCAATCAGAATAGCTCCAAGAACCAAACCAATATTTATAAGTAAGGAGAGCAAATTGTGATGGTTAGCATAACCTTGAAGTCCCGTTAAAAAGGAAGTCGCTACCTGTGAGGGAGGGAGAGGCCAGAGCAGAGGAATGGTTAAAGTCCTGGATCTGCTGATGACGTGACTGCAAACCCAGGCTGAGGCTACTATGATTCCATATACCTAATAAATGGTTTTGAACATTTTGCCATGCAACATGCCATGCAGAGGATTGGTTGTATTTAAGGAGGGTTACACATATCCAATTATATTCTTTGGGACCCTGAAGAGCTAGTTGCACCTTTAGAGAAGTTAATTCATTTCCAATATCTAGAATAACCTCTTCAAGCGCATCCACCTTCTAATTTTTTATCTATAATCTCCTGAGTAGCTAGGGCATAGGAGAGAGACAATTTTGGATAATTGATCTACATGTTATGCCATGTGAACTTCTTGAACTAAAACGGTAGTAGAAGCAGTTAAAGATCCTATAATGGCAGTAAGTACAGTAATATCTAATAATAATCCTGCTACAAAACGGTATCAAATAGAAAGAGTTATTGATTTCTTAAATAACCTGTAACCCATAGTCATCATACCAAGGAATAGTTCATTTAACAGGAAGCATCACATAAGGAGGTTGTTTGACAATCATCATGAATTTGACATTTATATTTGGTGAGATACAATTGGTTAATATGCAGGTAGAACAGGTAATAGAATAACTTCCATTTATTTTAGAGTAATATTAAGAGTCCCTTGTGCTCAGCGGTTGAATCAGCGATTCCAATAGGTCAAGTGCCAGCGGGGGTGGTGCCGAGGTTCTGTGGGTTGTTGTTGGAAGACAGCTTGATGGTCGGGAGGGGCATGGAGGAGTGGCTGAGTTGGTGGTGGCAGAGGGTCTGACATAAGGCGAATTTAGGCGATCCGGAATCCACAGGGGAGAGTCAGTGTCCTGTGGAAAGACACAAGCACTCGCCCCCAGGTTAATACTACATCTGGTCCTTTTAGTTCATTTAGTCCCATGTTACTAATCCTTGTCTAGTTTGATGCAACTTTTAGTTAGCTCATGAAATTCTTACTCATTTTAGTATTGATCTCAAAGATACTGAATACCTGGTTTTGTGCTAAAAGTCTTTTATATGAACTTCGTTTAAGATGAAACTCATTTTGTAAGACAATAACAATTGTAAATGACAAAAACTCAGAAACAGACACTGCTTAACGATCCAATTTGAGAGTTACCATGATATGATTGATAAGGAAGTTTAGTTATTCTGTGACACACAGCACTTCAATAGTCAGAACACTGAGTGATGATCTTGTACTAGTACATTAAAACTTTAGGAAGGACATATGACCTCCAGAATAGTTATAGCACCCATTCAAATGTAACTCAAAGCTTATCATTTGTTTTCGTTGTTTTTTTTTTAAAGATTTTATTTATTTGACAGAGAGAAACACAGCCAGAGAGGGAACACAAGCAGGGGGAGTGAGAGAGGGAGAAGCAGGCTTCCCACCGAGCAGGAAGCCCGATGTGGGGCTTGATCCCAGGTCTCCAGGATCATGACCTGAGCCGAAGGCAGTTGCCCAACCAACTGAGCCACCCAGGCGCCCCAAAGCTTATCATTTGTTTAACAGTATCCGGAGTGACTTAGCAAACCAAATAAAAGGCCTAATAAGTTAAGGAGACTTCATTTACAATTTAAATCTTGGGAAGTTTGGTAAAATCTTAGTTTTAAAGCTCAAGCCTAAATAGAATTAGAGATGTTAAAGAAGTAATCAGGGCAAATCATAGAAACTGATTTCTCTGCGCAGGCAAAGAGAAAGCACCTACTTATATTTTCTTATCAAGAGCAGACTAATAATGGGAGAAAACCTTGTCTTTTTTGAAAGCAGACTTTTAATCTTATACTTTAAAATCCATTACTTTTAATCTTGGTCCGTGCTGACATCTAAAATTCTGTTCCGAAGTTTTCCCTCCACAAACCTTCTACAACTTTCCTTTGCATTCAGATTTTGTCCCACACCATTTCTTTGCAAATAACCATCTAATTTAAGACAAAATTACCTTCTTTTACTTTAAACAAAAATACAGGGTGATTATACTTTTACTTTGCACTCTTACACCAAAGCCACCTAAGCCAATGACTTCAGCCATTACAAATGGAATGAAGGACAGTTCTGTTTCTGTTCAGGATGCAGAATGATACTGGGGGGATATTTCAAGGAAGGAGGCAAATGACAAACTCCAGGATATGCCAGATGGTATGTTCTTGGTCAGAGATGCCTGGCAGGTGATCAAAAAGAATCTTCGGGACTCTCTCCTTTTTCATTCACCAACACCATCCTTCTTTCAGGGACCCCTGGTTCAGCTGGAGCAGGACTCCGGCAAAAACCTGATGTAATCATACGATTCTACATTTCTCAGATATTTATATCATTCAACTGTGTTAATTTTTAGTATCTCTCTGACATAGGAATCTATGTATAAATATAATAAAAGATTATATTCTTTCTGTGTTTTAATATTCTTTATTAATAAGTGGCATTTATTTACATGGATACATTTTAATTAAGTTATAGCTCAGAAAGTTTTCTACTATTGTAATTAGTGTATTATTTGTAGAACTCTTTCATATTAACTCAATATCAGGATGCTTGATTCAAGTATCTAGATTGTCTCTGCTGTCAAATTACATCTGAAAAATTATCCGTGAAGGAACTATTTTGTACCATCTTACTGGTAACTTTAAATTATTTTCCACTATTATTCTTAAGAGTTCTAAAAGTCATCTAGAAAGCTTTTTTAGTAAGAAGTGATTTGGTGAAATGTTAAAAAGAAAATACCTTCAATTTTATAAAAATTTTTGTATATTACAGATATCGAAGCAGAAAAGCATAATAAAAAGCAAAAGGAAAGAAATGTCACCACACAGGTAAATATTTTGCTAAGCCATTATATTTCTCTAGTATAAAATTTAGGTTATAGGCATTATACATAGTATTTATTCAGCATGCTTGGAATTCCTTAACCAAGTAATTACTGGCTATTGTTTGTGTTCTTTTTTTTCTTCATTGTCAATCAATAATATTTGTTCTTTCACTCAAGTATTTACTCATTCTATTGTGAGAAGATAAGACTGTTATCCCTGAGTTTTCTCAGAAGACATAACTTATCAGAGGTTCTACATATTAAGACAAAAAGGACAGAGACTAGTCTGGCTTATAGTCACAGGTGCTTCTTACACTTTATTAACTTCATAATTTCTTCTAATATCTTGGAAATAGGGAATTCAACATTTTCAGTTTATTCTCAACCCAGCAACCAGCACAATCCTATAAATGTAACTTATTTCAAGTCACTCCTTTACTTAAAACCCTTTCATGGCATCCCATCTCACACAGTAAAACCAGTGTGTTATCTACTAGGCTCTGTGGTCTGGCCCCATTATTTTTATCCTGTCATCATCTCCTACTACTGTCTCCCTTACACTGTTCTGGACTCTCTGGGTTCTGTACTATTCCTCAGAAACCCCAGGCATGTACCCACCTTTCTGCTCTTCTTGGCTGGAACATCCTGGCTCCTTGCCCTCACCTTCTTCAGATCTTTGCTCAAATGTCAACTTTTTGGAGGGTCCTTCCCTGACCATTCTGTAAATTTGCAATCACACTATTTAAAATTGTAAGCCCTATCACAACACCTTGTCTATCTCCCTTACCTGCTATATTTGACCTCTCGGAGTTATCACTGTGTAACATGTCATATTTTGTTATGTTTGTTCTCATTCTCCCTCCATTAGTATATAAATCCATGGGAGCAGGGGTTTTTGTCTATGTTGATCACTGCTATTATCCCAGCAACTAGAACAGTGTCTCACACATAGCAGGCATTCAATAAATGTTTATTGAAGAAATCAATAAATCTTAAATCCTAATTGAAGAAGTAAACTTTGAAAAAATGTTTATGTAAATTAAAAATCCCTCCCTAAATTGCCACAGTTTCTAAACTCCTCCAAATTTACCTGTTCCCCATCACCTTAACTAAAACATCCCATAATCAGCAATAGGATTATTATCTGCAGAAATAGAAGTGACTTTGTCATAAGCTCAGAGTTTATCCTTAGGCAGGTGATAGGTAAAAAGATAGCTTCATCAAATCATCTGGCTTTCCTTTGTAGGCTCTTGATATCTTGCGATATGCAGTGCCTGCCCAATAACATACGTAAGCACCCTTTGTAATTAAGGAGCTTAGAAAGATCAAGGACACTGATGAGGCCCATAGGTTCCTCCCCAATGCCCAGCATTAGTCGATGAGGCCTGTATAGTAAATACAGAAAGGACCCCAGCCCTACCCATGTAAAGCCAAGCAAAAAAGATATAAACTATACTAAAATATCTCAGATTTACTTTCCTTCTCCTACTGTCCTCTATATTACCCCTTATGCACTGCAAGTAAGTGAAACCATGTGATACTTGACTTTCTCTACTTGGCTTATTTCACTCAGCATAATCTCTTCCAGTCCAGTCCATGTTGCTACAAAAGTTGGATATTCATCCTTTCTGATGGAGGCGTAGTATTCCATTGTATATATGTACCACATCTTTATTCATTCATCTGTTGATGGGCACCTTGGCTCTTTCCACAGTTTGGTCATTGTGGCCATTGCTGCAATGAACATTGGGCTACATATGGCCCTTCTTTTCACTACATCTGTATCTTTGGGGTAAATTCCCAGTAGTGCAATTGCAGGGTCATAGGGTAGTTCTATTTTTAATTTTTAAAGGAATCTCCACACTGTTTTCCAAAGCAGCTGCACCAACTTGCATTCCCACCAACAGTGTAGGAGGGTTCCCCTTTCTCCATAGCCTCTCCAACACTTGCTGTTTCCTGACTTGTTAGGAGAAGGAAAGTAAATGGGAAGTAGGGTAATCCAGGGAGAGAAACGAAACAGGAGAGACTGTGGACACAGAAACAAACTGAGGGACTTGGAAGGAGGGGGTGGGAAGATGGGAGGGCCTGGTGGTAGGTACTGAGGGCACCTATTGCATGGAGCACTGGGTGTGGGGCATGGGCAATGAATCCTGGAACACTGAAAAAATAAAATAAATTTAAAGTAAAAAAAATTAAAAAATAAAAGATCTCAGAATATGAAAAAAACAAAAGCACTATATTCATGTCAAAAATGAGAAAACATACCAGGTACATCTCACCAGCTTCCAGTGGACTATCTGTTTTGTTAAACTTCCTTAGTACCAACTTCATAGAGCACAAACATTAGTAGTGAAAATACAAAGGTCTCTACACCCAGAGTAATATTCACTAAACATGCCATATTCTTTCATGACTCCTTTGCAAATAAGATACAATCTGGCTAGAAACATAATTCCCCATCTCTAACCCCATTTTAGACCTGGTAAATTCTGATTATCTTTCATAATAATTACTATTTATATCATATATTTTTTAAACCCACCGAGGCATAGCTGCTCTTTACCCAGTTTTTCTCTTTCTGGATTTATAACTCGACGGTTCACAACACAGTGCCATCTACTCCTCTATTCCCACTTTCTAAAAACACACATACACAAAAAATAGTTAAAGACACTTTGTCTTGTGTTAAGGATCTACTATTTTCAGGGTTTTTTGTGTATTATTTTCTTCTTAAAGAATGATTTCTTTTTAAATTTCGTCTTAAAGAATGATCATGATCACAGAAGTGGTAAACCCCCAGGTATCTAATGTACTACCAGGGAGTAACGGATGCCCCTTAAGGGAGCAATTCATGCGTATAGCTCAGGGGCCATTATGACAATCACCACCAAGAGAGACAATGAAAACTGAAAACAAGGAAAACGTAGCCCAGCTCTCAGAAATGAGCAGTTTCACTGGAGTTCCAAGAGTGCTCAGTTCTACTCTCTATTTCACCTAGACAGACACATTCTTCTTGTTTTTAAGATAAATATCTTCTTTCAGCAGGTAGATGTTTTTCACACATTTTGATACCTTGATTTATGTCATTATATTCATGATTCATATTCACAATCATGTCTTCCAGGTATGTAATACTTAAGTCTTTGTGGAATCCCTTTGCATCATTTTATTCCTCCCAATATTTCTGTAAAGGATGTCAACTGGTTATTTAAATAGCTAGTTATTATACCCAATTTATAAACTAGAATAACTAAGCCCATTCAGATTTAAAAGCTCTTTGTATTACAAATTTCATTCGTTCAACACAATGCCTACCATGTACCAAATACAGTTACTAGAATTTGGAATTTCCAAAAAGCTCTAATTTTTTTTTTAGCTTTGTAAAGTCTCTGATATTGCTTAAATTTGATTTTCTGAGCTTCTGAAGAGTAAGAAAGTATCTTTGCTTTTGTTACATAAATTAAGGCTTTTGTTATAGGCTAGCAGTGTTTCAAATGGTGGAGCTACCACTGGTCTTTCAACTCCCTCATTCATTTGATGGACTTTATGTGGTGGTATAGGTCCAGGTATCACCAGCTACCATTTTCCTGCAAGAACAACAGTGCCAGATCCCCATATTTCATCTGTTCATCTTGATTTTGCCACAGAAGGAACAAATGTACTTGGTGTACTGCCTTCTTTCAATGTTCTTCACCATTCTTCTGAAGGAGGCTATCATAATATGTCACATATTTACCAGTGATTTCAACATTCTTGGTGCATTTAGCCATGTCACTACAAACTAGCTCCAAGACCACAGAAGCAACAAAGTATCTTTCAGTCTTTTCTAATGCAATGCTTTGCATGTGGTATTTACAAAGGGTTTACAGACTTAATTAAATATGCTACTACCATCTCCCCAAGACTTTGGTTATAAAATAGGTGGCTTCTCCATCCCCTAGATGCTTACTTTCTTTCTAATCACCTCTTTTGGAGTCATACTTCCTCCAAATATTACCTTTACCTTCACTGTAACTGAAATCTAGTTTTCTCCTGAGAACTTCCCCTGAAGCCTTCTCAAGCATTTTCTCCTAACACACAATTATGTTCATCCTAGTTGGGGTGGTGGGTATCCTTCCCTTTCCTTATTTCTACATTTTCATTGGAAGAGTTCTGTATATATTCTAGATATTGACCTCTTATCAGGTATATAATTTGCCAATTTCTTTTTCTTCCATGTATTGCTTTTTTAGTTTCTTGATAGTGCCCTTTGATACACAGAAGCTTTAAATTTTGATGTGGCCCAGTTTATTTGTTTTTACTTTATTGCCTATGCTTTTGGGATCATATCCAAGAAATCATCACCAAATCCCAATATAATAAAGCTTTCCTCTCTGTTCTCTTCTAGGAGTTTTTATAGTTTCAAGTGTTATATTTAGGTCTTTAACCCATTTTGAGTTAACTTTTGTATATAGTATACTTCATTATTTTGTATGTGAATATCCAATTTTCCCAAATTTGTTGAAAAGACTGTCCTTTCCCCCCACTGAATGGTCTTGGCACCCTTCTTGAAGACCATTTGAGTATATATGAAGGTTTACTGCCTAGCTGTCTATTCTATTTCATGTCTGTCTCTATTCCATTACTACACTGTCTCAATTACTATAGCTTTGTAAAAAATTTTTGATATTAGTAAATGTGAGACCTACAGTATTGTTTTTAACTCTCAAGATTGTTTTGGCTAGTCAGAGTCCCTCAGATTCTAAAATAATTTCAACGAAATTCTTCTATTTCTGAAAAAATAATTGCCACTGGAATTTTGATAGGGATTGTGAATCTGTAACCACTTTGGGTACTATTAACATTTTAACAATATTAAATCTTCATGAAGATATTGTATCTTTCTATTTGTTTTTATCTTCTTTAATTTCTCTTGGCAAATTTATGTAGTTTTCAGTGTGTCTTTTGCCTCCTTGGTAGGTTTATTTCTAAGTACTTTATTTAATTTTTATTTTTTTAAAAGATTGTATTTATTTGAGAGAGAGACAGAGAGAGTGATAACACAAGTGGCGTGAGGAACAGAGGGAGAAGCAGACTCACTGCTGAGCAGGGGGCTAGATGCAGGGCTCGTTTATAGGACTCCAGGATCATGACCTGATCCGAAGGTAGACGCTTAACTGACTGAGCCACCCAGGTGCCCATCTAAGTACAATATTTTTTTAATGCTTTTTTTTTTTTAAGATTTTATTTATTTGACAGAGAGAAACACAGCCAGAGAGGGAACACAAGCAGGCGGAGGAAAAGAGGGAGAAGCAGCTTCCTGCCGAGCAGGGAGCCTGATGTGGCACCTGATCCCGGGTCTCCGGGATCATGACCTGAGCGGATGGCAGTCGCTTAACCAACTGAGCTACTCAGGCACCCCTTTAATGCTGTTTTGAATGGAATTGCTTCCTTAATTTTCTTTTAAGATTGTTCATTGTTAGTATATAGAAATGCAACTGACTTTTGTGTGTTGATATTATATCTTGCAATTTTGCTAAATTTATTACTTCTAAATTTTTGTGTGGAATCTATAGAGTTTTCTATGTATAAGATCATGTCATCTGTAAGCAGAGATAACTTTACTCCTCCTTCCCAATTTAGATACGTTTTATTTCTTTTTCTTGCCTAATTGCTCTGGCTACGACTTCCGGTACTATGTTGAATAGCAGTGATAGAGTGGCATCCTTGCCTTGTTCCTAATATTAGAGGCAAAGCTTTCAGTCTTTCACTGTTAATAATGTGATTAGCTCTGGGGGTTTTTATGTATAGTTTTTGTTATGTTGAGGTAGTTTCTATATATTCCTAGTTCAGGAATGATTTGATCATGAAAAGGTACAGAATTTTGTCAAATGCTTTTTCTACATTATTGAGATGATCATGTGGGGGGTTTTCCCCCTTCAGTCTGTTAATGTGGTTATTACATTAATCAATTTTTGTATGTTGAAACATCTTTGCATTCCAGGAATAATTCCTACTTAATCGTATTGTATAATCCTTTAATGCACTCTTGAATTCTATTTTCTAGTATTTTTTCAGTGATTTTTTTGCCGGGAGCCAGCCCCAGCAACAGTTAGGGTCCAAGAGTGAGGAAGGAGTCAGCGAAAATGAGGAGACCAAACTTCATGTAGGCATCTCCTGAAAACACTGTTCTCAGGGTTCTTTATTTATAGCAGAAAGTTACATATTTTTTTTCAGATGAAAACCATATTATCAAAGAGTTTTTTTTAAGTGCTGGATCATCAATCTTGAGTGACAATAGTAACAATAGTGTTTTTCGAGGGTCTTTGTAAAAACAGGACATATCTTGAGTGACAATGGTGTTTTTTGAGGGTCTTTACAAAAACAGGACATATCTTGAGGGTCTCTACAAAAACAGGATGGGCCTTGTGCCTTTGAGGGTCTCATACAATGAAATGGGACATGCCTATTTCTTTGAAGGGTCCATACAATAAAGCAGGATGTGCCAATGATATCCAACCTATAGACTGATTGATTACAGGCAGGCATGTCCTGAGCAACAGATGGTTTCTGCAAATCCTTATCTTATTAGAACGTTTTACTTCCCCCCTGCATAGGGAAGTGAGTGAATGGTCACACAAACAGGAGGTTGCAATATCTAAGCTATTTATGTTAGTAAAGATTTTACTAAGTTTTAAAGTAAGTATGTTGTGCCCCCACAATCCTGCAATTATTAATCTTTATAAGGATTGGCATAAGAGGATTCAAAACTAAGAGCAAGAGAAAGCATTACTTGATTATAAGTGAAGT